>OENT01000278.1:21549-142569 GCA_900239685.1 Rotaria macrura
ATATGTACTTTGTTTCTAGCTATCTCCCCATGTTACAGTCATTGTATAATGAATACGACATGGTCATAAAACCCAAGCTTATCGCTACATATTATTGATATGAGAATTATAGGTGTGGCTCACTGAAGGTTGCAGTAGCATTTTTTCTGATACTCCATGCAATGTTTCTTGAATGGCAGAATTAAGAAAAAAATTTACAACAAGTGGCAAAATAAAGAAAAAAAACATTCATCGAGTGGCGGAATTAGATCCAGTTCGTAATTCCACTATGTTTATTTTTTTTTGAATGTAAAAACACCATTTGAAAACTGTCTCTAGTTCATCTGAAACCAACCTGAATCGATGCGTTTTGACAAGACGAATCGAACTGTATATTTTTCATTCTCATTAGAATACATTTTCCTGACTCAATCGTTTTTGTTTCGAGACGTTCTATGTGAAATTGCTGTAATGGCACAATTAGGAAAAAAAGATACGTTACATGGTGAAATTAGGAACACACACCGAAAAGGAAGAAAATTTTTGGTGCTTATTTCGAATCGATTGTAAAACAGTAATGGCTGGTTATTCTAAAATTAGTGTTACATAGATCGGTGCACAAATGATTTCTCTGTTCCGGAAAATTAAATTCCGCTTTCTACAATGGTCCTGAGCTGAGTTATAAAGGAAACGCTGAGACCTATAATTTTTCTGACGGAATTTAGTATACCGGCTCTACTACTTAAAGCTGGATCTTCATTAGTGCATTAACTTTAATACAGTTTTGAAGAGTGCATTGATTTTACAGCTAATCAGTTTTGTTAATACACTATTAAATTGTGTTGTGTATTGAAGACCAGGCCTAAGTGGAGGAAAAGTATTAGCTATCCAGTGGAACTATAAAAATATTTGCGAGAGAAAAAATAACACGAAAAATATGATAGAAAAGAAAATCAATATTGATCAATCACGACATGTTACAAGCTTCGGCATATTATAGGATCGACTTTTTTCTTTCAATTTTTTTTCAATCGACATTTTTTCTTTTGGCGTTTTCAATGTAAATTTCTATATTTGTAGAAAATCGTAGACAGAATGATATTACTGATAAAATGATTAAAATTTTTTCTACATACAGTAAGTACCTGCTTATTTGTGCTGTGTCATTAAAAAAATATCAAGGAAATAAAAAATTCTGCTAACATCATCAGGTCATAAACAGTCAGATGATAATTGTAAACTGCAATGTAATATGTCAACAAAAGAATCAAAAACAAAAATGAAATCGTTAAATTTTGACAATAACTACATACTATTTGAAATCGAGATAGAGAGAGTAAAAGGAATATAATTCATTGATAAATTGTATTCGTTCCGACATACAGTTTCAATTTCTCTAAAAATGAATGAACTCGTTTAAAGTTTGTCGCACAAAGAAGGATTTGAATGTTGTATCATGATAAATTCCTACCGTACTTCAGTTTTAAAATTGAAAGATATAGAATGTGTGATTCATACATGTCGAACGATTATTTTTTATCACTGATCGTAAAACTAAGCAAAAAGCGAGTAGAAACGTGATCATACAACGCCACATGTTCGATCACTAGTGGACTTAGTGATAACTCACGGCAATGTCATAAAGCACAGATATCGACACAGCACAGTACTCTTATCTATATTGTTGTAAATGCCCTTTTAAGTTTTGGGTTGACTTTTATCGGCCTCTACGCATATATATATACATACATATATATATATCTGAAGACAGATCTGTGTTCTTTCAATATCATCTAACGAGTAACATCATAAATACGTGTGACTACACAAAGACTTCTTCATCAACGACAAGCAATTTTCTACTTTCATTTCATGTTGGTAAGATCCATTAAAAAAATCATTATATGCTATACATGTTTATCTACATATAGTATTTCATGTTTGAATGTTGATTTCGAAACACTTAGCTAAGCCCGTTCGTAAAAATTGGAAAAGTGTAAGTTATCATACGTATTATATTTTATTTTCAATAACTTTTATCTTCTATTACAGCAACCTGCTTCATCACTTGGTAAAGCCGTTCTCAAAGATTAAATTATATTCTCTTGTTAATCTTTGTATTCCCATCGATTTCTCTTCGTTTATTTCAACATTTAAACGTTCATCTTTCTTGAATTCCTCTTGACGCCAATCTTCAATCAATCTTTTTTCAATAAAAAATCTATGGCTGGCACTACTTCACCATTCAAGTAAAATAGTTTCTTAATTTAGCGATCAATTGGTTGCCTATAGAGTTTTTTTTTAAATTTAGATTCAATAACGCAGGTCTTTTTTCACCGGTAAGCGTCGATCTTAGTGATTCATCATCATTAGCATCAACATCCCCACAGTCCCCGTCTCCTCTGAATGGCTGGACAACTCAACATCGATTATTGATGAGAAGCAACAGTTCAAAAGGTATTTGGAGTGGATACGAAACAAAAGAAGAATTCATGACGATGCACTTTCGTTAAAATAAGAAACCGTCCACTATATTTCTTACTTATTAAAGAATTGAATTAACTGACGCTGCTTTGATTTTTCTCTGTGCTATTTAATATATTTATTTACCGATTTTATCTACACTTGTATAGTTTTTTATGCTGAAATAAAACTATAGAAAACAATAAATAAAACTACGACACTTAAAATCTTAAACAAAGTAATATAAGCAACATTGACATCTATTCGAATGGTTTCAAAATATTGACATTAGCAAATAAAAAAAATGCTTTCTCCTATTCCTGACCTAGATTGTTTTGATATTTTTTTTTCGGACCTAGTCATGATTTTGAGTATCGTTTTCTCAGTAGGGCATATTTCAAGAATACATGTATTAATAAAATCGTCCAAAAAGCTTTAAAAATTTGAATATTTCTACTGTTCGAGAGCAAATTATCTAACACATCCTATCGAACTCGAAATTTCTTTTTATCGTCGTATTTTTCTAGATATCTGTCGTTTTGCCATGATTTATATCAGTCAAACAGCAGTAAATGTACGCACCATTTTCAGTCAATCACTTAAGATTAGAGGTCGTTCGTTCGAATGGAAGAAGATCGCAACGAAATCAACCAAGTTAGGTAATAGAAGTGATACAACTGGAAAAATATGTCGTCGAAAAGAACCATGTGAAAAGTTTCGTCTACGATAAATATTTCCTTAATCATTCTCATTTATCTATAATTCAGAAACTCGAGAAATATTTTAATGACTTCTTCTCGAAAAGAAAGGCAATCTAAAGTAAGTTTCTCGTAGTGCACCTTACAATTAGGAAAACTGATTTAGAATATGTGTACGTTTTTCAGCTCATCTTTGCTTATGTAGATTGTTCAGAATATTGAAAAGATGTTTTTTTCTTCTTCTCATTATGAACCAAGGTTAATTGAAAAATATACAGTTAACTAGGTTGGCATATTCATGAAATTTTCATAATAAAAATTTAATAACATTTCTAAGAAAAATATCAGAAATTACTTCGTTCGATTGATAACTTTTAATGACTAGAAACGTACATCTAAAGAAGGTTTTCCTTTATTTTGAAACTTTTTTTTTCTTGTTGAAAAACATATGTATTAAACATAGAAGAAATACAAGTAAATCATCTATCCGTTACCAAAAACTAAAATTTCTAAGCATATTCTCAAAAAAATAATTCAAAAAAGAAAAGAAATCAAATGTTCTACAGTATCCTTGAACAAACTATGTATCATTTTGTGAATAATCATAAAATGAATCATCATGTCATATATAAATGTATTCATTCTTTAAATGGGATCGTTGGTTTTCTTTGGTGTAAACAGTTATTCATATGCTTCCCTTCATCATTTGCTACCACTACTTCAAACTCTACCGGTTTATTCATTCATTCTCACTTCACTGCACTGTGATTGAGTTATATAAAAATACTGTAGAATTTTTCTTTCATTCGTTTTATACCACCGCTATCGACATATATATCGTGCACGATATTTTTACACATTCTTAACAATTTCAATGGTGTCGTATACGTCGTTATTGATCGTATTTTTCGTATTCATAATTCATGTTGATAGTCGAAGATATTCTCATCGATATCAAATTCGTGAATTAATATATAAAATATCTGAAAAACTTCGAGAAAAAACACTCAATAAATTTAAATTTGATATGCGTCGTTTTGATAAAGAAGAGATGATTGTTTTTCCTGATGTAGCATATCAATCGTTGACCAATGATAGTCTATGGAAAGTCATGGTACACGGTTGGAGATACGAAGGTAGTAAAACAAAAGATTTGATTGGATTAAGTGCAAGTGTATGGATAGAACGTATTGTTAAACAACTATTGAGCGGAGCAGAAGTATTGTATCTCAATGGATCAATTAATCACGATCGACTCAAGCCTTTTCTTGTTGAAGATGAATCGAATGAATTGATAACACTTACAATCAGTGGTAAAATATATCAAGTTCGAACGGATAAAATTGGTCAATTTTATGAAGAACTACAAATTGTCAATGATGATATACAAAAAGCAAAACAACAACAACAAACAACAAATTACATAACATACGAAGCTATCGGTGATAATAAAGATTCAACAACAGGCACCATTCGACTTATTGAGCCACGTCAAGGCATATCTGTTATTAGTGACATAGATGACACAATAAAAGTATCTGAAGTTTTAGATAAAGTACGATTGCTCGCAAATACATTCATAAATGCTTTCAAAGCTGTACCAGGTAAAAAATAATCAATAGAAAAACATCAACAGAAAACTTTGTTCTATTCTTTTTTCTATTCATAGGCATGTCTGATTTATATCGAAAATGGCAAGTAAATAATAATAATTGTACATTTCATTATTTATCTGGGATGCCAAATCAATTATATACATTGACACAGGAATTTATTTACGAGAATAATTTTCCCGATGGATCATTTCATATGAGACATTTTGCTTGGGGAGCATCATCTATCTTTGATTTTCTTCATTCACAATCGACATTCATTCATAAGTTAAGCTATTTACGATTTTTTCTTTCAAATACAGTTCGTGATTATGTTTTGATTGGTGATAGTGGAGAAAAAGATCCAGAAGTATACGGACAGATTACAACAGAATATCCAGAACGTGTACGAGCTATTTTCATACGAGCAATTAAAGGTGAAACGTTTGATGATCAACGTTTTCTTACGGCCTTCCAAGGAATACCACAAGAAAAATGGCAAATTTTCAATGATCCACAACAAATACCTATTGATCTATCACGTGCACCAAGAGTAGTGGCTGGCTGAATGATTCGAGCTTCTTTTTTCAATGAAAAACAATGTTCACAAGAATATATATATACATATTAACTTATAACTATTGTTAAAAAATCACTTTTCTTTAACGGTATGTTTTCAGTTGATGAATAACTGTTAGCGTACGTACTAGGTTGAAATTATGTGGATCGAAGAGTTACTCATTTCAAAATCCGTTTCATTTTGATTTTCAAAAAAAATGTGTTTAATAGCATGTCTGTACAGTTCAACTACATAGTGTAAACAAATATCAACTAATGAGAAAAAATCTGTTGCTTAATTTATGAACAGTGTTTATAACATACACCTAGATACACATTTTTTTCATGATTTAAATCATATACATATCAATCCAGAATCACAGATTAATAAAAACTTCGAAGTGAAAATCGAATGATGACCATAGGCTGAATCCGAGCGTTGACACGAGAGACAAGCACCTGTCTGAAAAATTAAGAGTATGGTCGTTGAAGTCGATCGCACGACAAACTACACGCGACTGCGTTCATTATCGAGTTCGTTCTTGTGTAATTAATTGTGCATGGCAGATTGCATTTGTCTTTTCGTATCGAATATTTCTTTTCTCTGAATGCTTTTCATTGTGATTAGCCTTAGGCGCAAGATGCAAAGTTTTCAGACAAAAAAAAATGATTGCGTGTTTCAATGATCAATAAAGAAAGCTGCTTTCTATGAATTCAGCGAAGGTAACACTTACGTTTTGGACCAAAGTAACAGTCGCAACGATGAAAAACATGTGCTGAGTAACATGTTTCTTATTTGGTATCGAGAAGACATTCTGACTTCAGTTGAAAAACAAATTTAAATAGTTTTTGAAAGAGTTTGTTAACATCAATATCAGGGCCGTGACATGTCGCAATGAAACAGAAAAATAAATGAATTTGTCTGTGAAAATATTATTCTTATCCTCATAGGCATTCAAGAAATAATTCAAGTTCCACTGAATCAACTCTATAGTCAACTAGTTTATAGAAGTTCTACGTTGAAAGTTAATAAGATTATAATTATGTTACAACAAAAAACAATTTGATTTCTATAATAGTTGCAATATAGCTTTATCTTTTGAGTAACTGAATAGATACAATGGATTGCTATTGATTGTGCGGGGTTGCAGAAAACATTTTATATTTAGACATATATCGTTTCATCGACTTTTCTGTTACATATTTCGAATTTTCATATCTCAGTCTCATGTAAATATCCAAGGATATTGGTAAAAGCGAATGTTGGATGTAATAACTAGTGAAAAGTTCAAAATAATATTTTCCCTCGTTCGACTTCAATTTAGAGCCTTTCGCAAGCAATCGACATTGAACACTTGCAAGCAATATCCGATCGTACATTTGTTTCTGATCTCTGCGACATCGTTCAACCGTTCTTGAAATTTTGACCAGTTAAACATAGGATACCCATCGAAAGGATTCTGTCAATTCCTCGCTATGAATTCTTTCAGTCGGAATCTATCGAACTATCGTTCGGTCAGAAGTAATGTCCGATTGCAAGAATAGTTCTTCAAATTTGATTTTTAGCAATCATTGTATAAGTCCCATTGAAGGACATTGTGTTGCTAGATGCTTTTGCAATAATTTTATAATTTAAATAACATTATTCTTTATGTGAATGATGATAACTGCTTGCAACAAAAATATGAGAAGCTGCTAAAATCTTGCGTCTGTTGAATGTCATTTTCCGAAACATGTTTATCATAATGGCTTATCATGACAATCCAGAGAAAGAACACATCGCAAACATTATACTTAAATAGTTAAAGTGAAAATTTCCACGTCAATATTTGGTTTAAATGATTCTCTTTAATGTTATCGCTTAAAAAGTATCATGCTTTTTCGTGATTTCGAAAACGTCAACGTTTCTCAACGGCATGGTTGCCTTCCACACAAATTTCATGTGAAAAGCATGACTTGTCGAGAGAAATCACTCTCGTCCTGGTGGTTCTTAATTATCTGTAAGGATATCTCATATTCTATTAGTTTACCGCTTTACATAGTAGTAGAATAAGTTGAACTATGGTAAAAGTTCTTCAGACAGGTTCTCGAATGTCAATGACAGAGACTACGTTACTGTCTGATTGAATCTCTCAATCGAAATCGATAGAACTAGACTGTACTTTTGACTCACTCGAAAGATTCAAATGAAACTATTTATCGTATATTTTTAATGGTCTTCATTCGATGAATTTCATGTAGCAACAACTGTTTTCATGAATGAAAATACAATTTTTTCTCGATGAATTTATTAAAAAAACATGCAAGAGTTTAATACGTAGTTTCATCATCGGAACTGACATTCGTTTGATTTTACGAAATCATTTTCTGTGAAAAAACTTTCGTTAATAATTGAAACGAATTTTAAACTTTTTTCCGTTCTCGTATTAACCTATGAAATCCTTCTAAAATTCCGTTAAGTCTCATAATGCCTGTTTCATACTTGATAGAGCGTTGAAAAGATTTTGTAGGTCCGTATGGCAACATAAATGATTTAGAATTCGTTTCAACTATCGAAACCTATTTACGTTTCTTGAAGAACCTTTTTTTTGTGAAACACAATTAAAAGGAGCGTTGAAATATATAAGGGTAGAAATTTGCAGCACTCCTACGCTCACCACCACAGACTGTGATAGACGGCTACAAAAGATTATCAGAAATTATGTATAATAAAAATCTAATTGCAATATAGATGAAGCATTTCCTTATTCAAGTGCTACACTGTAAAGCAAACAATGATGACGAAATACACACAAATATACATAAGAAAAATAATTTTTCGGAGATTAGAAACATTGGGTGCATCGTTTTTAACACTTTAATTCCAGAGGGATTGCGCTGACAGCTTCTTCCGTAAAATCACGTTGATAAAACGTTGTAAAACGAATAGCATGAAAAAAGTGGTGCAACTTCTTCTATTTCGACATTAGCCATTTATGGATTCTCAGTGCCCAAGCAGACAAAAAATTTCAAAAACGCGTGTAAACGCGAAAAACGTTACGAAAGTGCTTGGGTGGCAATCGGCGTTCCAGATTGTGTGTCATTAAAGGTTACAAATGCACAACATGCAAACGATAGATTCTTTCGGCTGGTTAAGATTTCGGATGTTTAATCGATAGAAAATATCCGACGGTTATGCACTCATTCTATCCAAACGTTAATGACACACAAGCGGGAACCCCGATTGCCACCCTAACATGTTGGAAAGTTTCGAGCGTTTGAGGAACGGTTATCAGCGACGCTTTATTTCTCCCACTTCAAAACTGCAATAAACATTCCAAAAACATAGAAAGTTGTTCAGAGAGTTTTTACCGTTCTTCCAATACGCTTATCCCTATATCCTTATCCTTATATCTGTAGTCTCGAAAAGTAAATCCCTTTCCTAGAAAACCCTTAGAGGATTTTCGATATATTGGAAACCGAAAACATCCATGAAAATAACACTGAGACACCTAAGAGTGGTGCATTATTTCATATGTTGACCTTAACAAAAATTACGATACATATTACTTCTGTAAATACAGGATCGTAGAAATCAACTTTAATCTCGAAGCCGAAATCTTTTTCGAATCATATTGTTGAACATCTAAGAATAAAAAAGAAATTATTACTTTGAGAACATGAAAATGAAACATACCTTTCAAATCAGATTGTTGAAGATCTAGAAATGGAAATGAAGTTATTAGTTTAAGAAGATAAAGATGAAACTTATTTTCCCAAAAAATGGCTAATGGAGTTGATAGTAATTCTGTAGAAATAGTACAAAATCATTAGATGGTCTAACGGGTTCGTGATGGTTGCTCATTGAAAAGTTGAACCTTTACATTGACAAGGAAACTGAGAATTGATGTGTCAACACGTTAAGAAGCTCTTAGGTGCCGCTAATGATGTCAATCATGATGTACGAAAATAAAAATGAACCTCCAGAATTGGTAGAAGGTTTCATGCAAACACTGCAAAATTCTGTAAATTCAGCTGAACCTGAACAAGTTACCTGTCAAACGTACGAAACTAGTTTCCTTTTGCTGAATCTATAATTGTTCTACGCAAAAGCGCAAGACTTTTAGAGTTCGATAGTACCTATGTGTTTAGTGTTACGAATAAACTACCCAATCTATTTATCTAGCTGTATATCTATCGAACTTACTAATTATTTAACTTTGTCCCTCGCTAGATACTTAACTATCTACATACATGTAGTTGTCCATCCATCGATCTTACAACATACTTATTCTCTGGAGAATGGTAACTTTGGCATTCCTTTTTGCTCTGTAATGCATATATTTGATATGCGCTGAATGTTGATAACAACAAAGAGCTAAGTATTTTATTTCTGTATAGTACACCAGTTATTAGGATTTGTTTCAGTTAAGATTTTAAGACTTTCAATACTCAAATGGTTTCTTAATAGATATATTCGCTACTTTAGTTTATATTTTTGGCATGTGCTAGTTGTTTAAGTGTTTTGGGCATATAATGATTTTTAGAGTAGACCGTACATTTTGAATCGGTGGTTGAATCGGTTACGTTAGTAGTTGAGTAAGGTATAAAGCTGTAAGATAATTAACAAATCTCTAACGAAGAGAGTTAATTGATGGAGAAATCAGCTGCGTTATTTGTTTTCAGTAATGCTCTATGGCATTTATTGGCGTACATCATTTATTAAAGCAATTCGAGATAAGCAATATATTATGCTAAAATAGAGTGCTGAAACTGTTCTTGTAGGGATCATCTATTCAGTACTATGGGAACTGAACATAGAAAAACACAGATGTTATCTTAATGGACTGTGTAAGAAACGCGTGACACAAGACTTAGATACCTGTATTATTGGATTAAAAAATAATTTTAACGAATAACTGGGACTCATATGATGTATTTCTGTTTTCGAGCTTTTTAACTATTAAATCCTTAATCTCTATAAAAGAAAAGCAAACTCACCTATTAAGCTCAATCCAGTTCAACAGATAATCTTCAGTTGGCTGGAATCCTTGGGTTATATCGGTAGAAGCCTGTTAAGTTGGGATGGATGAGATTCTGTC
Source organism: Rotaria macrura (assembly GCA_900239685.1). Lineage (NCBI taxonomy): Eukaryota > Metazoa > Rotifera > Eurotatoria > Philodinida > Philodinidae > Rotaria > Rotaria macrura. The sequence goes on from OENT01000278.1 coordinate 31,921, forward strand.
AAATAACTGCAACACTGATTTCTATATCGAGTTTTCAAAAAAGATGAAAGAGAGAGCACTTTTGTTTGGAGGTGGAACTAAATATTTATCTATCTACTTGATTATCGTTCCAATCGCAGTCAGAAATGATCGAAAGAAAAACCGAAACCCTTTCATCGTTGATATAAGTACTTGATGTTGCTGAATGCAGATGTATGTTGATGGTTGATGTCTAACCTTTTTTCTCCTGCATTGTATCCTTCATTATGATGGGCATCAGTAAACGGGAAAATAGAATCAAGTATGAAGATAGTGACGTGTATGAGAAAATCTCCATGAATATGCTTGTCGAGCCGACTAAAATCGGAAGAGAAATAATAAATACAGAGCTCTGACATTAAGTTAGGTGTATACTTAATAACAAAGGAAGTTAACGGGAATCCTTCATGACTATAATTGAGAACTGAAGTATTTACTACTTTTTCGTAATTTTCTCGCTAGAGAAAAACGAAAACGAATAATCGAGGTAGTAAAGAAATATGTATGAAAAAATAAAGTCATCTTGTTATTTATTTTCCAGCAAATAATTATTTTTAAAGGGAACTAAGCTTCTCAAGACGAAATGAACAATGTATAAAGTCTAGATCAACGCAAACTGTCTGAGTGTGATTCAATATAACGACATAGAATTTTGTTATTTCTTTGTTATAGAAAATTAGCTTTATTTAATGTGAGATTTCCAGTTCAACTAAAGAAGTAACTCCGATCGTTCACAGAAACAACGTTAATGTAAAATCCGAATTATTATTTTATTTTTGTTCAATAGTTACAGTTTAGTCTCTTCGAGATCAGTATAGATTCGATATGTCTTTCATGTTTATAATAAAAACCCAGCTATGTCGTTAAATAACATAATTAAAATTATAGAACCAATCCATGTTCGACTGTGAACTTCAGTTTTGTTATTTTATTATATTATAACTGCTATCCAAACATAAAATAAAACTTTCATTTACTCGATAATATTTCGTTGATGTTTCGATATAAGCAAGTTTTTAGCTTTAATTTCCTATATTGTACGTCAGATTCATGTTCATGTTATTATCCATACCACAATACGAGAGAGGTGACCATGCGGTGAAATATAACTGCTAGGATATTCGCTTGGATAAGTTAAATACGACCCGTATTTAAAAATAAGCATTTTCCTGTGCACGCAACTTCAAGTAACCGAACGATCCATCGATATATTCACTACCACGGCCGAGCTTCATCTTTTCCTGTGGTTATAATACTCCTTTCTATTCGCATTTACTTTTTGTAAAAACATCATTACGTGTGCACGCGTGCCTAAGCACGGAAGTGAATTAAAAATTGTTTAAGCGCGTTCCGTTTCAGAAGAAAAAATTTTGATCTGTTGACATGTGTCTTGTTCTCACTATCCGACAGTTTAAACGCGCATAATTCTGCACGAAACAATGATGAGAAATTTCGTTCGTTAAAACGCCTCGGTTTTTGTGCTTCAAGCCATTTCAACATACAAAATTGGATTGAAATCAGGATGAAAAATTTCCATTCTCAATACATACGCAATTCTCATTCTTTAACCGTTTAAACCGAAAATCTTTGATCAAAATAGTGATGAAAAATTTCTTTGCCTAAAGCGCCCGAAATTCTGTGTTACTCCCGTTTAAACGTTGAAATTCTGAAAGTGAATAACGACGCAAATATTTGTATTAAAAAAATTGTCAAATCATTCATTTCTTAAGTAATAAAACCATTATCAGTTGTCGTTCAAAGCTTGACTGTAAAAATGTTGCGAAAAACCCTATGAAATTGAGGCTTTCTGATAGTTTACATGCGTGTGAGAATAAATGAGCATGCACATGGCAGAAAGCTAAGTTTCCAGGCGTTTACACGCCATGAAATATTGAATGAAAAAACACTGGTCACGTTTAGGAGTGGCACTTTAACTTTACTTTAAAGTTAAAGTTAAAGTGATTTACTTTAACTTTAAAGGTTAAAGTTAAAGTGAATTTTCTTTTTCGTATTTATCACTACCCGGACTGGTTGAATGATATTCGCTAGACCCTCTGCAACCTATAAGACGACAAAAAAAATGAAAAATAAAACAATTTAAAACAACTTGAAATAACTTTATACCTTGATCTTAAAGTTTAAAGTGGTTTAAACTCGAGTGAAACTAGTTTATTTTTTCATTTTGTTACGCCTCATAGGTTGCAGTGAGCCTAGCGAGCATCAATCAATCAGTCCGGATAGTGATAAGTATAAAAAAGAAAATTCACTTTAACTTTAACCTTTAAAGTTAAAGTGCCACCCCTAGTCACGTTCACGCTGAAGAATTCATATTCTCTGGTATTTACACGCGTGTTTGAGAAAGTTTGTCTGCTTGAGTGATTGTCAATACTTGTGCATGACTGTTCTGATTCCAATCAGGTAGTTGCATCTTTCAAAGAGTGAATGACTTCGTCCATTCTGTCTATCGAATATGTTTGGCGCAAATATTTTTCTTTTAATGAGAAATATTCGTTCAGTATAGAACGAAAAAATGAATATTCTCTTCTAATGTTCAGATGATTACACAAGCAATTTTTCGTAGAGATGAAAGAAAAAGAAAAGCTTTATCAGTAGAGATAAAAAAAACCGAAAGAACATTCATGTTACTCATGTTCTTTTATCTGTTTCACTCCTGAATCATTGAGGATTTAAAAAAAGAAAACAATTTACGCTCGACAACATGATTATGTAGTTCATTTTATGCAAAGCAAAGGTCAATATTCATCCGTATAGTAACCTAGCATTGTGAATGAGTATGCTTTACAATCCATTTCGAATCAATGAAAAAAAGAATGAAAATAATGTTTTATATTTTTAAATTAGATAAATTTTGAATTTAAGTTGTGAAATAGTAACATCAAGTTATTCTGCGTCATAGATATCGTCACTGATAGACAAGGTAGTTAGCCGTACGTGTAATTTTCTTTTTACTGTCAAGAGGAAAAAGAAGATATTTGATGAAACATGATTGCATTATGTTCTTCGTCTATACGGTTAAAATTGAATTTCAACGAAGAAGAATCAGAACAGAGGCAGCTTATGTCGAATATGAATCACCATCATCGAAAGATTGAAGAAATAAGAGAGAAGAAAGAAAAAAGAGAAAAGAAATAATGTTTCTATTTCTAAAATTACACGAAAAGAATAAAGAGCAAAATGCAAGTACACCAAGCCGTACAAGATACAAGCGGTATTGTTCATAGATTCGTCTTGGACTTTGAACTAACTTTTTTGGATGAACAAAAATATTCTTCAATTCAACAATTAATATCGAATTGGTGGTGGACAAGTCTACCATTTGCATTGTTTTACATCATAGCTATATTTATTGGTCGAGCATGGATGAATAGAAAAGCTGTGAAATTCGAATTACGACCAGCATTAATATTGTGGAATACTCTTCTTACAATATTCAGTTTTTGGGGTGCATGTCGATGTATTCCTGACATTATACATGCATTAACTCAACATGGATTTAGGTATTCGATTTGTGATTCAAACTTTAAACAAGGTATTACTGGGTTATGGTCTGTTTTTGTTGTAATTTGAATTATATTAAAAATTAACTAAATTCATTTCATCATAAATAGGGTTTGCTTATTTATGGCTTCGAAAGCACCAGAAATAATAGATACATTATTTATTATATTACGACGACAAGAATTAATTTTTCTCCATTGGTATCACCATGCCTCCGTTCTCGTATATTGCTTTTATAGGTAAATTATTTTATAAAAACTTTCATGTATTCTCCAATTGATTAACTGTATCTCATTTATAATCAGCTATGCATTTTTTTCATCAACTGGTCGTTGGTTTGTATCATTGAATTATACTGTACATACAATAATGTATGGCTATTTTGCACTACGAGCTGCTCGTGTTCGTATTCCTCGATTTGTTCAAGTATTTATAACACTTCTACAAATTATTCAAATGATTGCTGGTATCATAGTTAACATTGCTGCATTCTATTATAAACAGGTCGGATATTCATGTGATACGACAAATTTGAATATAGTATTATCATTGGCACTTTATTTCTCGTATTTCATTCTATTTGGACATTTCTTTCGTACGAGTTATTTACGAAAGGATTCAAAGAAAAAAGTCAAAGCTAGTGAATAGATTAATTATTTTCAACAGAAAGTTGTTATCAAATAGACTGTAGAAAAAAGTTTTCATTTTTTTTTGTGCACCAAGTTTTGTGATAATTTCTATGTTCACGGTACGAAATAAACATACTTTTCATTGACTAATTCATATTGTATGAATTCTACTATTGAAGCAAAATTAGTAATGATATCCTTGAATGGTAAAAAGAAACGAATGGATAAATGATGATTTTAGTTTATATAAACGGAATGGCAACGAACATAAATTGACCACATTTGTTGTCAATGCATGGTAAAAAAATTAAAATGATTATTAATTTTCTATGCGAAGTATTTCTGAAAGATGTATTCACCATCTATGTTAGTTTAAATAATTAATAAATCAAATACTGCTTGAATCATTTGGGAAATAATGAAGCGAAGGATTGTTTCTAGCATAAAATATCGTACCAGTGTCTGAAAAATTTTCTGAATCACATACATGAACTGTACGCTGAACACAAAAGTTTTATTGTTTTCTTTCTTCGATAAATAAACTTGTGTGTTTGTTAAAAAACGTTGAAGAACTGGAAGGGTAGTTTTTTTGATGAAAGTATGATTTTCTCAATTATATTATATGATTATTGCTGAAGAAAGCGTTGAGATTTAAGACATTGAAAAATTACGATCCTAGAGCTTTGATTCGCGAAAAATCAATTGTCAATTTAAGTTTCAAAAGATCTAAACAAATATTAAAAATCTATGATAAAGTTGTCTTTTCGCGACTTCAATCATATCATGTTAATTGAAAACCATCCGAACAGAATTGTAAAACCAAATATAGACATTTAACACTTCATCTTCATTTTAGAATTGTATTTGTATTGTTGATATCTATATTTGTGCTATTCATCTACGTGCTTTATCAAAAACAAAACGGTAATGCTAACTGTTAGCTGAATTTTTTCGGTGAAGAATATTATTACCGATCTATTTGTTTTCCTCTTTCCATTGTTTATGATTGATTGTTGTTTTACGTTCATGTAAAGTATTCTTATATCAATAGAAAAACAAAAGATAAGATTACTATTTTCTTCTCCTATTTATCGACCGAAAGAAAATAAAAATTATGCTCCAGTTTAAATTTGAATATAACTGATATCTGTGTAATACATCAATTTTATTGAATTCTTACGAACGAAACTTCATCTAACAAAATAATTGATATTTGTACCCAAATCATCTATTTTATTTCATAAGAACACACTTGAAACAAGTTTCAAACAACATCTACGGAATCTTTCTATAGGTTAAAAGGTCGAATCGTTTCCGTTCTAGAAATCTCGAGTGGTGACGATCGATCACAATACATGATGATCAATAACAAGTTCGGATGAACATTGCAGATGAATTCGACCAAGAAATTGTGCAACATAATTCATATGAATGTCGAAAAGAATCAACGTGATTTTAAATGAATAAATTCGATGTACTTTATCATCTCATTTTTTCTCATATCTATTGTTCAAATTCAATCAACATATCGAATATTCTAAGACGAGGTTGAGTTCAAGGTAAATATGTCAAGAAATCATTCTCCAACTGTAAGATATCATCGAAAACTGGAAGTCACATTGAAATGCAATCAAGATGAGTTCCAATAAATAGAAGTCAATGAATTTGTTACTGATTACAGCTATTATTGAAATAGTCGATTGAACAATCAACAGACTCTTTTTGTTGTTTCCTTTAAATTTGACGGAGTATGCTAATATTTGTATGAGCAACAATGTCTATTAACATGGAACCGATGTGGAAATTTAATTGACGGAAATGAATAGTGCAAAAAACAAGTGTTTGCCTCTAAATTGAATATATTAAAAAAATAAATGTGAAAACTTCGAACTTGTGTCCGAAAGTTACGTGTACTTCAAAAAGTGAATGAGAAAAATCAGTCATTCTGGAATGTGTGCACGGGAGTAGTATCTTGGTAAACCTTTTTGGGAAACACCGAAACTACTGGTCATCTCAGACATATCTAGGCAATTTCGTTTCTAGATGCAGTTTTTGTGCATTTTGAGACCTTTTTCAGCCAATGTTTTGCTAGAAAGCTACGGCTTGGTTCAAAACTAATATCAAATTCGGAATCAACGCTAAAGACTGAGTCGATTTATATACATTGTGGATAATTTTGAGAAAAACGTTTTTTTTGAAAAAAATCCCTGTACCCTACCTCAGGGATTGCTTGGTGTAAAATGACAATTTTTTCGACAACTCAACCATTTCTTGCCGGATCCTTTTCATCTTCGAACTCGACCGAGATATTCATGAGACAATTCTGTGCACAAAATTTCGGCTCAATCGAATGTATTTGTGAAGAGTTATCGTGTAAACGGCCGGCCGGACACACTCACCGATTCTACAGTGTACTCACTTTTTGAGTACAAAATAATTGAGTGTGATTTCTTTTGGGCCAACAGCTAAGAATAATGGTATATCCTCGACATTGAATAAACGCTGCATAAAGGAAACAATACATTCTTCAGAATCAATAATATCATTACGGTAGATTCATCATAGTCAACTGTTTCATATTGAGAAATGACATCTAAATGAGTCAATTAGATTTTCCAAATTAAGACATACTATAACATACCGATGTAATTTGAAATAGAGTTCTGCACGGGTACAAATTTTCGTATCGGTACCCTACCTGTACCCGTGAATTTCGTACCCGTACTCGCACTCAGGCAGGGTTCCCGACCCGCGGGTTGCAGTACTCTAATTTGAAACAGTCCTAATAGTAGAATCTATAGAATATTATTAAAATATGAGTTGATTGATGAAAGAAAAACACATCTTCATTACATGTATGCAGTAAAACACAATCGTTGTCAACTCCCAACGATACAATAGAACTGTTCATTTCGATCATCACTCTTGGTTTTAATTAGTAGAATAAATCGAAGTGTCCTGACATAAAGAGAAAAGTACACTGTTAAAGACCGTAAGTGTTGTTGTTGCATGAAATTTAAGGGTGAGATAGCTCAATAAGAAAAATTTGAGATTAGTACGGGAGTAAAAAAAGATAAATAATCTCGTGTACATTTGAAAACAAATCTGATTAGAAAACATTGCTCTATTTTTGCTCATCAACAATCCCATTCTCGTTCTACAACAGTATAAGTTTTGACAAACATTTGTCGAATAAAAAAACACAAAATATGACTCGACATACGAAGTACCCAAGCAGACAAAATTTTGGAAAAACGCGTTTAAACGCTCAATCGGGAACACCGATTGTCAGTCATTAACGCCTATTAACAAAACGCAAGAAACGCGTTTTTTACGCAGAATTTTTTCTTTCGGAGAGCGTAAACGGATAAAATCGCTAATTCTGATCGATTAAACGCATTGGCTTTTAAGCTATGGAATAATTGTGCGTTTTAACGCTCAGGGCTAAAATTTGTATCCGTTTACGCTCTCCAAAAGAGAAAATTCTGAGTAAAAAACGCGTTTCTTGCGTTTTGTTAATGGGCGTTAATGACTGACAATCGGTGTTCCCGATTGAGCGTTTAAACGCGTTTTTCCAAAATTTTGTCTGCTTGGATAGAAACATTTTCTTCACGTTCATCTAACGTTAGCGAAGGTCTTGTTGATAAAATTTCAATCTTCCGCAATTAACCATACAGCACCAGTATAGGAATTTCTTTTACAGAATTGAGTAAAGATTACAAATTATGAAGCCTGTACAATTTCCCTTATTTCCGTAGCAGAGAATCGACTAAAATGATACTGAAATACGACTTTTAAAAAAGACATTCAATAACAGTTCACACGAATGAGTACATCATAACTATCTCAAGACATGGTTAAACCATTATTATTTTAAAATTAAAATATGTCAATTATGAATCAGTATCGTAATAGTTTTTTTCTTCAGCAAATGTAATTATGTCACGGACATGTTGAATACCATTTCTGATCACAAATATGACGTATGCACGAAACCTTTCAAGAGATAATGAATATGTCGATTTAAACTAATGCAACGTTATTCCATCAATCGAATGACATTTATCCAATGCAAGTAACTGCAAATTATTATTATCAACATCAACCAAAGAACAAAGCAATAACACATGAGGTTTGACTTCATTCATAACAACTAATATTAACACTCACCATATATATCCATCAGTAGAATATTAACTTCTATATAGAAGATCAATACAAGTAAGTGATATTATACAAGAGCTATACATAGTCAGATTTGATAAATAGGTAATTGATGATGTTATTTATCTATCGAAGAATAGAAAAGATCCATACTTACATAATGATCCATGAATATTGCCTAATGATAACCAATCATCAATGATCAATCATTTCAATACCAAGAACTTGATTTACGAAAAAGGCTAGTTAGATAAAAATCAAGCATATAAGGCTACGTCTAATATATTTTCAATATTTAATACAATTTATTGATTTTGAACATATCTCACTTTAGAAGGAAACGATCAGCGTACTCAAAGTGGTGACATGGCTACTATCACCTCTTTGACTATGAGTCACAGCGTACTCATCTAAAATTTATACATACAACCAAATATACTTTGAAATGTTATCAGACATTGCTAAATTGTTTTTTTTAACTTTAGATATTATCATCATTAACATAGGCATACAACAAATACCTTTTTAAAACTATAATGTCGACGATAATCGAAAGTAATAATGACAGATTATATAATAAACAAAAACCAATATCTGAGTCTAAAGCATGATAAAATTATAACAACGGCTAGTGTCTTTTTTTTATATTCTATCAGATTTGATGGCTTCCATACTTTAGGAGGGCATTGTCTTTTCTTATAATAACATAATTAATTTGATGAAAGTCAGTGATTCTTATTAGATTTCTTGTATTCTGCAATAGTTTATATGCATTTGTTGAACAGTACTTATTGTCATTCAGATGATATAACAACGCGATCTATTTCACAGCAGAACAGTGTATGCTTTGTATACGTTTATAAATGAACGATCGTGTTGCGTAGAATTTCAATGTACTATGAGCTGAATAAAGTTTAGTGGAAGAGCTCGCTGAGACGTAATAGAAGACTCTGTATCTTCTATTGCGCTGAAGAGCTTACACTATGATTGTATATTTTTGTAATCATTTATGATACAATAGGATCATATGTGAAGGTATAATAGTGGAAATGCCAGCAGTGGTCAAGGTATTTCAAAATAATAACAGATTATATCCAAAATGTCGATAACTATTCCTGTGACTTCCAGTACCTTATCTTGTAGAGCTATTTTTCTTTAAATAAATAAATTCCATTCAAAAGCAAGTAATTGAAAATGTGATAGTTTTTGGATATCCTATTCAATATCTATGTGTACAGGTAAAAATGTAACAAATTTAAAATGCAGATTATAGTTTGAATAGAAAGGTTTGAATTCGAGTTCAAAAATGATTCAATCAGTCGAGACAACAGTGATGATTTATATGAGTGTTCAAAAACTTAGTTGAGATCTGTCAGCAGTCATTCGAGACACATTAAAATTCGTTCAAATTGAGTTTGAATGTTTCTCAATATTGACTATCAACTTATTTCTATTGAATTCTTATGAGAAACTGTGAGTTAGTCGATAATAGTCTAATTTGGTCTTAGTGAATGTCCAGTAAGCGATCATGCTCATGTATAATGTGAAGATCAACAATCGTGATACAGAATTATATGAATGATTGTGTTCGAAGGAGTATAACTGCTCAAAATCGGAGATGTATTCGAATTCGATAACACGATATAGATTTTTATCGTTTTCTTCTGCTTCTGGGTCATAAAGTGTAGATGTAGTTTAAGAAGAGGCCAAATTTCAATTCGATAAACAACGTTAATATGGCGATAAGATTTTTCAGTCAAGATTAAAACACACGAGTCCAATGAACTAACGATTATTTCAGTTATATGCGATAACTTTATTGGGTTCACCATCATATCACTATACACATCGTCTATTCAAATTAGTTTTATTATGAACCGAACAGAAGCAACCTTGTACCTTATAAAAATGCAATGAAGCAGAGACAACATGTTTATGTGAGATTTATGCACGTTAAGAATTAAAGATAATGAACTCAAAAATTCTATTGAATATGAATTTCTATTGGATATCTTTCATAAAGATAATAGATATCGATTGAAATTCATCAAGTTTGATTCTCTTGTATAAGTTTAATTTATGAAAAAAAACACACAATTTCACATTTCACAGAAAGTAACAAATGAAATATTATATTAGTTATAATCGTTGTACGATGGATTCCAATAGTTTTTCAGCAACAGCTTTACCACCAGTTTTTTTCTGCACAGGTACAGTACTGTTCGATATTGATAGATACATTTCAAGTAAAAGAATTGTTTCTGTAAGTTGAAGTTGAGCGAGGTCAATTCTATAAAATAATTTCATCATGAATACACTGTGAAATGAATTATGTTATTATTATTAATAGTATACTTTCTGAAAGCAGCATCAAGCTTTTGTATTTGTTCTTTTTCCATCGGTGATAATATATCTTCGACTTCTTTGATTTGATCTTCTTCAGCATTTTGTTCTCGAAGAGTTTGAATAATAGCATCAACTTTGTCACGTTTATCAATTAATTTTCTATGCCGTTCTTTTTCGAACTGATGTCGTTGCATTAAATTTGACATTGTCTATATAAAATATTATTAATCGACATTTCTTCTCTGTTAGTTTTTATTTACTTTATAAGAATGATCAAGTAATGATAAAACACCATTGTATAAATTTACACGGAAGAAATAAAACGTTCGAGTTGGATTAAAATCAGTTGCTTTTGATAATTCCTAAATTAAAAACAATCATAGAAATAACATGAACCTCAAAGAACTTGCCAGTACACTCCGCTCGAGACCAAATCAATCGATCACGATATCTTTAACAGGTTATCATTTCCCACAGATTCTGGTTTCTTAACTCAGTCCATAGAACATATACTATTCAAACCTAGACGTCTGACAGTTCGCGACAAAGGAACGGAATTGGTTCGATCCACTTTCTCTTCAGAAAAAAAAACAATTGGTACCGGTAACCGGAATTCCTTTGAAGAGAAAAACAAATGATCATCCGAAACGTTTCAGAAATAACGGAAACTAGTCAATAGTTTTGCTTCTTTTCAGAACAAATTAGATGATCGGTTACGATTCCTTGCAAAAGAATTCCAATTATTAATGCCAATTGTTTGTTCTTACGACATGAATGATCAATTCAGTTCCGTATCTTAGTCGGCAACTGTCAGACGTCTGTCTAAGTGTGAATAGAATATCTTTCACTTCAATAATCCGTAAATCAAAGTTCTCACTAGATCATGAGAACTGACGTTCATTGTTTGATAGTTAACAAATGTGGATTTGATTTAGAGACTAATTCATGGAACCGCAGTTTGTAGGGAACAGTACTCGTTCTATTCTAATGATGCATTGTAAGTGTGTTTTACATATTGATAAATATTCTTATTAAGTAATCTTTTCTCTGTTGTTCCTACGATGACTGCAATACATGAATTATTAATAGAGAATTTCACCAAGAAAAAAATATATCTGTGCAGATCTCAATATTCACAATCGTATTTTAGCTATTTCATACTCAAATAAGATTTTGAAGCATGCCAACACAATTATAAACCCCTCGTTAATATTATTTCATGATGTGTTTTGTTGTCACGGGAGGAGGACTCAGCTCCTATGAATGAATCATTCATTTTTCCATTCGTAGCTCTAATGAGATCCCTGTAGATGCATCATTTTATGCACATATTCATTATATATATATATGTATACATATTTGTCCGAAAATCCTGATGGAAATATCACAAATATTTAAAGTAGATCATCAATGAACAAGTTACCTCTAATGTTAAAATTCCATCAATAAACATTGAGTAAACATATTGCTGTGCTTCTTTTGCATTAATCATAGCCATGTCTTCAATCTAAATTAAAACGAATAAAAACTTGTATATTTTCAAATAAATGAATTACTTGTTTTTGTGATAGGCAGCCACGTTCTTCGAGCATATTATAAATTCTTAATGCATTCGAACCGAATCTTTCTGTTAAAAATGATTGAATATGAGCTTTCGTTAATCCACTTAATGCCTTTTGAAAATCTCCAAACGAAAAAAAATTCATTCATATTGTATGAAAATAGAAAAACCTAACGATACTAATTCTTTTGTTTTTCGAGATATTATCTTACCTATAATATAAGTTCCTTTTCCTTGTTCATCAACTTTAATGAAGCAATTATTCTAGATGAATAGCAATATGCAATCGTTTGAAATCGAGTATGAAATCTTACCACGTCGCCGGTAATAACTTTTAAATATTTTTGTAATAAATCTTCGTTCATTGGTAAACCTGCTGTTGATATCGTCTTAAAAATCTACCAGAAAAGACATTAACTAACTATGAGAACATTAAACAAGAACGGTAAAAATTTACTTCAATGAATGATATTGGTATAGTTCGTTCTAGATTTGGTTTCATTTCAGCTAAACGGAGTACCGTTCGAATCAGTTCACCAGCATTCTAAAAAATGTACGACTAGAATCATATACGAACATAGGAATGTTAATATTTTCTACTTGATCTATTCGATTGGTAAATGCTTGAATAAGTTCTTGATCACGTAAGTAAGCAAAGAAACGTTGAAAATTAACTTTCCAAAAGATTTTCTCATCACCAAATATTGGTTTATTCGTTTTAATTTTTTTTGTCAACGGTTCAGTCAGTTCTTCTTGTTGACTTGATATTAAATATTTCCATCCATCTGATGTCAATTCTGGAATTTGTACTTGATTGGTTGGTGCATCTTCAATTACTTCCATGATATTTGCTTGTTTTTCTTGTATTGTAATACGTTGTAAAAATTGTGCTGAAACTAGTGATTTAAATGTATCCTTTATTGATTGTAGACTATGAACTTGAGGATCTTTTCCAGCTTTGATTAAACGTTCATAGACTTTAACTAATAATGTACTCATACGTTGTTTACCATTTAATAGAAGTTCTTCAATTATTAATTCGCCATCGAAACCATATAATTGTCTAGCACAATGAATGCATTTTGAATAATGTAATATATACAATGCTCGTTTGAGATTAAACGCATATAGAATACGTTTCGAATCTGATCGAGCACCACCTTGACATTCTACAATGTCATGCATTGTTAATATTGCTAGAGATCGTGCAATATTAACTGATGGAATATTAAGATCCCGAACAAGAAGAGCAAATGGTAATGGACCTTTACGATTAAGATATGAAGCAACTTCTTTAGATGTTGCATCAGGAAATAAATCAGCGATTAAATCGAAAGCTAAACGAATATGGTATGTAGTCATATCTAGAATGTATATGTGTATCATATAATTTTTAAACTGAAGATTATCTATTATCATGCAAACAGAAATAGGTTTAACAATAACAAGTCTTTTATTGAGATTTTTTTCAAAAACCAACTATCAATAAGTACTAAAAAGATGAGTACATAATAATGAATGGAGGGCAAAGTGCGTACATGAATAATAAGGATGAGATACCTGGATTTCTTTTCTCGGGATCTCATGTCATTCATATTTCCATGAGTAAAAAAGTCTGATAACTCATAATAAGATTCTCATGAGATTTTTATCGGATAGACGAAAATGTTTCATTTCCTGCATCACAACCAAATAGGACAACATATAAAGAAGATCACTACGTAAAATTTGTTCAAAATTTACTGTATACTACTCATGTTCAATTTTCATCTAAATAGTAATTCGAACTTTTATTACAATACCAACATACTGTATCAATCATTCGTTAAATGAAATTTCATTAACATATATTAATGATCTCGAAATAAACTTAATGTACTTGTCGATTGGAAATGTTTCGAAATAAGAAATTAACATTTCAGATTCTTACTATTTTCTAATTACGTTGGAACTGTTCAAAGTTGAAACATCTGATAAACTATAATTGTTCTTGTTCGAATATAATCAGAATGATATTTTATTCTGATCGAAAAACGAATTCATAGTTATGAATAGATAAGATATTTTTTTAATAAAATATGAAAGACATTTTGAAAAATTTTTTTATTGTTAAAATCACGATACATAAAGAAGAAGAGGAACATTTGAATTTAGTCTTTCTTTCCAGTTGATTCCTTAATAAGATCAACTTTTGTCTGCTTGCCCGATCGATCATCACGAAATGCAACATAAACAAAAGCAAATAGTATAATATGAACGATAATAACAGCTACAGCTGCTGAAAACATATAACTACGAGTATCTGTCATATTAAATATTCCTACAAATAAATAATCTTTTGTAATGAAAAATAATGATATTGGTGCGATCGTCATCATAAGAGTGAAGAAAAGCATTTTACGAAAAACACTCCATATAACTGTTTCATTAGCATTATTATCATCTTGAATGAGTTTTTCGACTGTGGTTGCCGGTTGTATGACTGATGTTCGTTGCATCTGAAAATACACGAATACACACATATATATATATATGAATTTTAACAGAGAAAACAACTATCGTATGTCGACTTGTCTCTTTTTTGTTCTATCTCTTCGATATCTTTTATTTATATGAATATACAGACATGTGTACAAAGATTTAATACAACAAAAAATTTTATTTAATTAAGTCCAGGCAAAATAATACCAACATTTTCCATAAGTTTATTTGTTAATGGATCTGATTTTGATGTTGATGAATTCGTTGATATTATTTCATTGCCAAGACAAGCCATTAAATTACACGCACATAACGTACCATCGAATAGAATAGCCGAGAGATTATCAATAGATGTTGCTGCTGATGTACCACGAGGATTAAGATGACCTAATTGTCGAACTTTTTCACCCATTTTTGTTAATGATTCGCCAAGTAAATAGATTCCTGCAGCAATATCAACAACATCATAATTTTTCGGTGGTGTTATGATTGCTGATGTTACTGGTTGTTTAACAAAAGCATTTGGTGGTCGTATGGACGATAATGATGGTTGTTGTTTAGAATATTGATTCAAAGTTTTTTGTAAAAGTATTGGGGGATGATCATCAGTATGTTTTTTTCGTTTTGCTGACTTTGCTGCTTTGTTTATCGCTGCTCCTGCTCCTGCTGTTGTTGTCGTTAACGATGATGATGTAAGTGGTAGTGGTGGTGGTGTTGCTGGTTCAGTAGTCGTAGATGCTTTCAGTAATTCAGCTGTTATTGGATAATGATAACTTTCTTTTTCAGCTTTGAGACACCAACGCTGTCGATCGTGTGCACTCATTTTTTTCCATGTACGATAGAGACGTTTATCATCTAATGTCATGGTTCGATGACGTGCCCGATATTTCATAGCCCATAAACTGAAGCCATCAAGCATTTCACTTGACATTGAGCCTAATGTTGTAGCTAGACCTAATGTTCGATCATAGTCTTGTTTATTACCAGTGGTTGTCCATTCTTCTTCATCACTTAATATGCCCGATGAATGATCATCATCAACATCTAAACCTTCTTCGTCTTCATCGTCTTCTTCTGATGTATGTTCTTCTTGATCTATAAATAAAACGAAAGTATCAAAATCAACTGATTCAACTAAATTGAAACAAATAATTACTAAATTCTTCATCATCACTTCGATTTTGAATTATTTCATTTTCGTCATCACTTTCAACATCGTCACCTATAACCATTTGATTTGAATCTCGTTTCGTTTTATCTAGATGAAAAATTTATTAACTATGAAAAATATTTGAGCATGAAAAGTAAAGCGTTTTACACGGCTTTCAATCATCAAAAGAAAAAAATCACAACGACTGCTATTCAATTTCAATGAGTATAAATCATAGAAATATTTCAATGTTTCATTCAATACAGAAACTGTATTAATTATCTATAACGTATAACTATGTTACGATGTCTTCGTTATCGAAAACTATTAATCAGTATTCTTGACTTTTGTTTGATAGTTTCGAAATAATGCAAATGTACAAGAAATTCTAATGAGCTAGAAATAATCATTCATTCGACTTGCTCAACGAGTCTTGTCGTTTATGTATGAATTATATTTCATGATATGTATATCATATTTCAAATGTACACGACGTAGAACATAACTCAAACCGATAAGCTTCTATTTCTTTTAATTGTATAATCCTAAAATTAACACATGTATCCACTATAAAAATGCAGAATGATAAGCCGAGAAAATTTCTATGTAAACTAATCGTTCTACATTAAAAGTTCATCGTCTTACTTGTCGTAGTACTTTTCGGTGTTGTTGATTTTCTTCCTTGTCCGACACGTTTAACTGGTGTCGTCGTTTGTTTTTTATTTTTTGGTGAACCAGTAGATGATTTTCTTCCTTTAGTTGTGACCGTCGTTGGTAAACTACCATTTTTAATAGCTTCAAGATCGGCTTTGATAGATGTTTGCTTTTTCTTTGAGTATGTCGATGGACGTTTTGATGGTGTCGTTGAATGAACAGGCGACAATGGTGGTGATATAGTTGCACCTTGAACAAGTTCTTTAAAGTACGGTGTATATTTAATTGTTCGACCTGATTTCGTTTGTTTAACTTCACTAAAGTGTGATTCATGCGGTGGAATTTTTACTGGACTTGGTTCATCAAGTGACAGCGTATTCACAGTTGTACCAATTAAACGACTAATAACTTTTTTACGTGATGATTGTTGCTTTTTAGTTTTTAATGGTGCATTGATAACTAATGTTGAATCGTCATGTTTCATAGGTAATGGTGAATCTTGGTCATCGAAATTTTCATTGTTATCATCAATTTTTAAACGTGTTTCATTGTCCGATGATTCATCAGCTGACAATTCACTTTTTTCATGTGTTATATTCGTTATAATTCGATTATCGGATGTATCTTGTACAGATTGTGAACGTAAATTAAATTTTAATTTTATTTTAGGTGTTGGAGTTGGTGGATTTTCTGTTGTTTCATCGTATATTTGTTTCGTTTCTATTTGTGGATCCGTTGTATCCATGGGTTGAACATTTTTTTCTATAGTTATTGGTGTTTCAGATGATTTTGTTGTTTTCGAACGTCGACCAGGACGTTTTTCTATTGTTGATGATGACGAATCTGTTGCACTTATTTTTGGTTTAAAAAAGTAAGCTATACCAGACATTTCTAAAAGGCAAATATCTTACACTGATTTATGCATATCTATGTATATATCTATATAGATACGTATACATTTCACAAACTTAAGGAAACACAAAGCAAAATATAATAGTTTAATTCTGTTTTTTTTTTGACTTTGTTTTTTTTTTCTTATTAAATTTACACACAACAAGACAAACAACAAAAGACTTTGTATTTAATAAGATGTAAAAAATACTGAATTATATGAGCAAATACAATGAAAAATATTTAGACATGATTAAGAATTAGAATTAAAATGAAAATAAATGCCAAATCGGGTTTTATTCGATATGTATTTGACATTTCTATTTGATAATAATCATCAACAATCGATGACGTTTGCGACGATGAAGGTGCGTCATACGGATAGTAATGTTGTTTAATGTAGTAATTATTTTGTTGTTTATTTTTACGATTTTTTTCTCGATGTCGAGTATGAAATGTATTGTGAAGATTCGCCGAATGAGAGCGTGCTATATTATTATTATGATTATTCATATCATCTGATGGATGAATATGAATATTGGAAGAAGCGATTTTCGGAGGAGTCGTCGTGATTGGTAATTGATGAGAAGGATTGATTTCAGTACCGTAAAAAATTAAGGACCAATTAAGAAAAATAACTAAAAGAAAAAAAATAATAACATATAAATTAAATTTTACTATTTGTGTTTTTCGTATATTACAAATTTTTCTCAATGAAAATCTATCTACTAGGTTGTATTGATTCGTGATTTTCTTTTGTGCTGATAATGATCGGAAAGCTTGTGAAAATTTTCATGTCGAAAGAATCGAAAATTGAAAGTAGTATAGATATTTAAATGTAAATATTTACTATTCAAAGATTCTAAAACACAATATTATTAAGACGTTCCCTTCATATCAACGCTGTACTGTTCATTTTTTCTTGTTACTTCGATGCAACACAAGGATGTTAGTGTTTCTCTCAGTCTCGTGCTGCTGAGAATGACAATAAACTATTATCAAGAGAATTTCAATCGTATCGAAAAAGCAACGAACAGATACCACCCATCATTCTCACACTATCTAGTGAAATTTGCATCGAATGTCAGTATTTTTTGGCAACTGAAATGTTGATTTTCATGCTAAATATAATACATCTACTAACCACTATTTTCGACATCGACAATCTCTAGAGTCCAAACACCACGGGGTGCTTCTCCCCAATTATGCACTGTCATAAAGGGCCAATTATTAAATCCATCAATCGAATCATCTTCCACTCGACGACCAAGTAAAGTGGAATTTGTCCCCATTGGTGAAGTTAAAAATATTTGTAAATTTCCTGTGAAAATAAAAATCATGATTAGTTTCTATGATATATAATTCAAAATCAATAGCATACCGCGATATTTCACTTTAACAGAAACTTTTGATTGTACATGTTCAAGAAAGTTAATTTCATTTTCTGTATTTATACAAGCATCGGCATGCATTTGAATAACAACACGTTCATATTTTTTAAATGTTCTATATCAAACAGAAACCAAACATATACATATTTTATCGTTGATGAATTTCTATGTAATTTACCTTGCGATTATATTTGGATCATTTTGATGACAAATACGTTGCGTAGGAACTGTTCTCCATCTTTGCGCCTTTGAAAATAAAAATATAGAATCAATGTTATTTTCAACTGTACAATATCTTGTTTATGTTTTAATTTAACAATAACCTTTATAACTATTTGAGCAGCATCCATCATACCAAAGCCGAACGCATGACTGACACGTCTGCCGACTCCATTTGTTTTCCAATCTAAGGCATTTAAATATTTCGGTTTAGCAGTTTCAACAATCAAATGTTGAACATCACGCCATGTTAAATTACGATTAGCTTCAAGTGCTAATGCAATTATACCGGCAGCCATTGGAGCTGAAGCTGATGTTCCTAGATAAAGAATAAATACACTTATATAAAATAAGTGTCAATCAGAGAACGAAACTAACATACCCGTGTGATTTTCTGTACATTGACTACGAAGATCAGTTGAAACAACTTGTTTTTCATCGGATGCCCCACTACTATACGTTGTTGCTAATGTTGATGAGCAAGATTCTGAATACCATGGGATATTGCCATTTTCAGTTGCACTTGATATTGACACAGTATATATTGAATTCGTATAACCATCACAATTACAATTATCGTCGTCTTTGCCGCCATTTCCTGATGCCCATACATATATGGAGCCTAGACCTTTACGGCCCTAGATAGCAACACATAGACAAAGTGAGATAAGAAAAACAAAAAGAATTTCATCTTTAGAAATGATGAAAATTTACATATTTTATGCCATTCTCGAACGCTGCTTGTGCTAATGTAGCTGGTCCATCGACTGTTTTTCCATCATCATCGGGTCCCCTGAATAAATTTTCTTCATAAATAATTTACGACCGTAAATTAAAAAAAATAGATCTTGCTTACCAACTTGCCGAATATATATCAATAAAATCGGGACGAAAACTCAATGCCATAGATTCGACTAAATCAGTGACTTCACCATCTAACAAACGAATACCTAATAAAAAAAAGACACTTTTTTTTCACGCAATCGAATAATATCATCGCCTTGGCTACCTCCTATTCGTGCATTGTATGCTACTCCAACATTGCAAATATTATTATTGGCTGCAGCAGCTAAACAAAAAAGTTATTATCATTAAATACATAAAAATAATTTTTCATATATCCTACCAACTTCGCCTGCACATCTGGTTCCGTGCCTACAAATAAGGAAAACAAATTTAAACACAATTATTTATTTTGTCATTCATTAGAAAAAGCTAATCATTTCGTGCAATCACAGAAAAGAAAGAATACATATGAAAACATCACTCTCATCTCTAGACATGCTGATAAACATATACAAACAAATTCATTATTATCTGTCAAACTGAAATCCTCTCATCTATTTACTTATTATCATTAGCCGCTGTCATTCGGGGTTGTGGATCACTGTCATTTCCATTGATATCATAGCTAGCGCGCGGTTCCTACAAACAATATCAAGGCTAATTAACTCTCATATGTATTTTCGTCGTTTATTTTCTTGTGTCTATATACATGTTAAGTAAAAGGAAAAAAAACAAAAAAAAAACTTTTCTACTTGTTTTCATTTGTTGGATCATAACGTGGCTGTGGATCATTGTCATAACCATTAATGTCTGTACTTGCTTGTGGTTCCTAGAAATCCGTTATTTTGTTTTTCAACATGCATGCATGCAATACACATCACATTCGAAAGAGAGGAAAAACGATATATATATATATACTTACATAATTTTGTATCAAATCAGGATGATCTTTTTCAATACCATCGTCAAGAATAGTTACAACAACATGTTTACCAGTAAAACCAAGACGCCATGCACCAGAAATATTCATTGCTCGACCATGTTCATTTTCGTCGTGCTTTCATATGAAAAAAAAATATGAAACTCTATGCAAAGAAATAATCATTGTATGTGAAAAAAAACTTACCATATACCACTGTTTATCCCATTCGGGATCATTAAATTTCGAAGATGATTTAAGTGGATGATAGAACATAATATTACGTTTAACACGTTTTTTAACTTGTTGCTGTTCAACCCAATCAATTAATGGATCATGTTTAAGTTCATTGAGAAGTTCACTATCAGATCCATCGGATGAACGTTTTTTTCGTCGACGATCGCGTATTATATGACGAAATACAAAGTAATTTTGATGCGGTATAGCCTTAAATTTATTGAAAAATAAAAAGATTTTTTTTTTAATAAAAAAAAGCAAAAGAAACTATGTAAAACATGAAAAAAATCATGTCATTATTTCTTTTTTGTATAAATTTTACTTGTCGTTCAAATTTTAAATGGTATCTATCAGCCAATGATCGAGCAGCTTGTTCACCTTCATTAACATGTAAAACAAATTCGTTTGTATATTTCACGTTGTCACTTTTAGCAAAAGAGAGACTGATAAGGAGAATTAATGCAATAGTAACAATGATATGACGGGCAACAACAATAAGCATGTCCTCGATAATGATGCCGAACAACTTTCGGCCATATCACATTGTTCGTTGTCTATTGGTCACGATTAGTCTTAGACTTAAATATTTAATGATTAATACGATTAACAATATAAGAGATCAATTGCTTATCTACAATAGACATATACTTAACAATTATGATAATCAAGTCAGAGTAGAGTTTAAATAAAAGACGAGCATTTTCTTTTATTTCATCATAAATTAATTTTCTTGCCATTTTCTATGTACAAGTATCAACACTTCTTTGTCTTCTTTTCAAGACTGGCTAAAGAGCAGAAAAAAAAAGAAAGAATCTCTTGGGGAATCAACATAAAAGCGAAGCAAGGGAGAAATTAAATACGACGAGCACAAACTCAAACCAATCAAGGTCATACATCATCTAAACATGCCGAGACTTGTCATTAACCTTCTAGTTACAAACTGCATGTATACATGCATATATTAAGATTGGTAATGCATCTGTATAAGTGTCACTGTTATTATAAATAGATCCATCAATAAATTTGACACATGTCTCATTGATGACTTAAGTCACTACATGTTTGATGTATAAATGGATTATACTTATCTGAAAATACTTACTCATACATTCATGATAATCATGATGGATTCATATTTTCTTACGTCAGAAAGATATGACAGAGCCTTAGTACAAATATACACACACATAACACACGGAACCGATCTACTCATCATCGATGATTTTCATACTTACACATAGAAGAAAAATAAGTGATGAGCAATTGCGTAAAAACAAAAAAAAGAGAAGAGAAGAACAAAAAAAAAACGATGAAGAATTGCATCGATCCGCCTTTGTCTGTTTATGCTATTAGTTCGTTCTACCTTGCATCTCTCGTTATTTTACATGAGGTTAATAATGCACGACTACGTTTACCATCACTAACATCATCAGCTGGAAAATGATTTATTCATGCACAGTAGAATTAGTTTGCTAACATGTTATACCTATTCCAAAAAAAGAGTGTATTTTCATTTCTTTAGTACAAGTTTTACATAACAAACCATACATGCATACATATCTATATATATACAGATGTAACATACTTTTGCATTCTTTATTTGATAGATGAAACTTTTTTTTGTCATAACAAAAAACTATCATATTATAAATGAGAAAAAAAGAATGTCTAATGTAAAAACCAGAATAATGTTATGAAAGTGCATGCGATGAACATATATAACAGTTCTTGTATAGTTCGATAATCATTCTTTACTTTCTTTCCTTTTTTTTTCATTGTCTATAAAGTACTCAACAGCTGCTTCTCGATTTGTCACATATACATACTTCAGAAACAACGGACATGTTTACTTATTCGATTGTATGTGCGTGCATCTCTTTTCATCAAAACCAGATTTATAAAAGTGTACAGCAATGGCTTGATTAGTTTTCTCTCTCTCGTGCGCTCTCTCTCTCTATGTCGATGAGTTTCAAAAGCAAAGAATATTGAGTCAGACAGCAACTTCCGCTTTGTTAATGAGATGCACTTGTGTTTACGATGTGAAGCTTTTCTTTCGAGATACATTTTGATTGACATTAATTACTCTTTCTATTTCTTATTCATTTTAAAAAAAGGTGTCGTGTCTCTCCTTTAGTTTGCTATTCAACTTACCAGGGAAATCGTTGAAGAAAATGTCCACACAGAAATTAATGTGTCGAGTTCATCGAGAAGGCATCTCTTTCTTCTTCTTCTTCTTCTACTTCTTGTTCTTCTCGTCTCTCAGTTTTTTCTTTTCCTTCTCTCTGTTCTCTTGCGTTCACTGTGTCCAATAATGATGCTGGATTAAATATTGGTTGAATAGTGGTGTTGGCAGTCGTTCTTGTTCATGAGACATGATGACAAGTGGAAGCTATGGATAATAGTAATTGATGAATGGAATTTATTCATCTGAAAAAAGAAATATATATATATATACAAATAAATATACTTAAATGTTCAAAATGAGAGCACATGCTCTAGGGAAAGTAAATTATTGAGGAAGAGATCAATCATTTTAGGTAAAATTGAAGGGAGTTTCGAAGCAGAAGAGTCTTATTCATTCATATCCTCATGAGATTGACACGTCGAGGCCTTGGTATTGCCGTTCTAATTATCTACATCCGACTTTTCTTATTCATTCATATGTCTATGATCCTAAAAAGAAAAATGTGTTCATGGAAAAGGAAAAGAATGCAAACGAATGAAACAGTAGGAGAAGCAAAACAATTGCGTGACCGTACACAAAGAAACGATATTCAACTTCAACTTAGACTATAATTAAAAAAACCTTAACAAGGTCGTTCACATTTATCATATGGATATATAGATATATATGTGTGTATGCGTATTGGAAACATCATACAACATAATCGTATGTATATGACGTAATTTGTTTCTTATCATACAAGTCATCTGTTTATAGGAAACAAATATTTATCAGAAACAGGTTTAATCGTTAATTCGTTGAAGACTTAAAAACCTTGTAACCAATTAAGTAGGAATGTTATCTAAATATCCATATTTGTTATATGATCAAAATGGAATCATCATAACTTGTAATTTATGGGAAAATAACAATTTTTTAATTATTAATAACTGTATTCGAATTCTTTCAATGAATGTCATCTCCACATAAATCTAATTACATCATATTCATATTATTATCTATTCGCATATGGTATTTTTTTTTCTATATCGATAAAATACAGACGTAAGCTATGTTCCTCAAGGCAAAAAAAATTATACTAGAAGATATTAATCACTATCAGATGTTAACGAAAAATTGTACTTGGGAGAATTTCTTGGCGAAACAGAGTGGAAAAATCGACATTTACATATCGGATTATATTATGCCAGTCTGATGGAGACACCTTCGTTCTTCTTGGCATTAAAATATTTATTTTAATCATAACTATTTTGCATATGATTTTGTCTGTTTTTATGTATAGACATCATTTAATAGACCTGATAAAATTTCACATACTTCTCCTTTGAATAAGTAGAAATTTGAATCCCAGAGATTTAATATCACCAATTCTTGATGTCAAAATAGGTGATACGTCTGATCTTGAATATCTACAAATACACTTCATCCACAATCAATGAATCTAAAAAGAGAACAAAAAAGAAATCATTCAATATATTTTTTTCATTTGTGGTGTCAATTAGAAAAGATATGCCACTCTTCTTTTTTCATTCACATCTACCTTATAACTGGTTCAGTTCTGTGCACCAATTATATAATTTTGTCAATCGCATCTATTTTGTATAAATTATTATTAAGATTAAATTTAAGTTATTGCTTCGTTCTTATTTTAATGAATCAAAAGCTCTTTTAAAATATTTATATTCGAGAAACTTGACATCAATTTATATGTATTATACGCTTGTACCCTAGATGTCACTTCAATCGATTCATCAATCCGTGTCTTATATACATGTATGAAAATAGAAGAAAAACGTTTCATTTATATTTATTCTCGTTTCTCTAAATTCGTTTAGCGTAAAAAAATATATATGAATACCGTTGAGTTTCCAACAGTTTATCAAAGATGATGATGAACAAAATATAATTATAGAACAGCATCCATCTATTCCTCGATTGAAAAACATAGATATTTGGACATAAGACAAAGAGAAAGAGATATCAGACACATAAAGGGTATTCAAAGACAAGAACAGAAAGAGAGAAAAGACAGGACAGTGCGCGAAATTCGAAAAAAACGAAAAAATAACCAGACTCGAATTTTTTTCGAAGAGTGGATCTTTATATTTAAAATAAATTCGCGCTTTTTCGATCAATATCTTATTTTCCCGAACTAGATGATGACGATGTATTTGATTGAACAGATACTTGACTTTGTAGCGCATTTGCTGACATTTGATTGTTTTCGTTCATGTTTCCATTATTGGATGATTCTATGGTTGTTAATGGTGAAATAAAATTTGTTACTTGGGTTTGACACGTGCCTAGTGCCGGCGATGTATGCTGTTGTATCGGCAAAGAACCCGATGTGGGTTGAAGAAAATTAAAACAGAGGATTGTATCATCGTGAGAACTTGAAACGATTTGAAATTCATCAAACTGTAGACGAAATACGCGTCCGGTATGCTCGTTGAGAGTTTTTATACACAGTGATGATGTCTGAGATCGTGGATCTAACGCTGCTTGAAGATCCCAAATTTTGATTTTACCTGTTTGTTTAAGAAAAGAATAGAAAATCAACATTAACGTTAGAGCCGAGAAATAAAAGAAAGCAAAAATAACTACTAGATTACCATCATAGGCACCCGAAACAATACGTTTCGAATCGAAACGAATACAGCGTACTAGTTCATCGTGACCTTCAAGTATACGAAGACATGCACCACATTCAATATCCCATACCTAAAAGAAAATCGAATTAAGTCACTAATTTAATGCACACAATATTCAAGGTATCGTATTGACAACAAGAAAACATCATCAAGATTCTTTATGTGATAAAAATATATGCATCGTATTAGTTTGTTTTGGAGTACAGCTATAAAATTGATATTCAAAATTTTTCTTTTCGAGACTCATTTATATTTCTATTCTTCTAGTTTATATAAAAGACAAAACATTTGAGAGAAAAATACTTACACGTATTGTATTATCTGAAGATCCACTGACAACGATATGATCACGATATTGTAGACAAGCAATACCACGTTTATGACCAAGAAGTGTTCGTACAAATTCACAAGTATTTGTGTCCTAATACAAGTAAAACGTATGTAGTAGATTACATAAGAAGACTGGAAAACAAATGTATACAACAGTTTTCATACCCAAACTTTAATTGTTCTATCTCCACTTGCGCTAACAATATATTTATCATCGAAATCTACTACGTTGACAGCTGCCCGATGACCAACAAGCACTCGGCGTATAGTTATATCAGTCGGAGAATTCATTTGCCATACAGCTATTGATCGATCTTTTGAGCATGTAACCATTGTACCGTTCGAAAATCGAAGATGAAGTACAGCTTCACAATGATGTAAAAGTGTATTTAATAATTCACCAGTTTTAACATTCCATATTCGAATAGTTGAGTCTGATGAACCGGTAACAATAACTTTTTCATCATATTGTAAACATAGAACACTACCATTGTGTCCTGTTAAAACTTTAATACATTCAAGCGTTTTTCTATCCCATATTTTAATAGTATTATCACGTAGGCCGCTAACTATCTTTTCATCATCATATTGTAAGCAATAAACACCTTTACTATTTTGAGAACGACATTGAATTTTTTCTAATTGAAAATTTCCTGAACGCCAATTCGTTTCTAACTGTTCGATATCTTGTATGATTTGAGGATATAATTGTCGATAAAATTCATGACGTTTCAGTTTTTCACCGTTGATTATCAGTTGACGAAATAGATATTTTGTCCAACCACGGCGATCTGCTAATCCACGCCATAGAGAATTTGAGAGAAATTTCTTTTCGATTAATTTCTTCCATAACATGCCTACATGAATGAAACTAAAAATCAATTTGAATACTTTCAATGTCGACTAACCGTCTGATATAACATGGTACCATTCACGACATACAAGTTCGGTTGATTTTAATGATTGATCATCTAAATATCCAAGAATTTTTTCTCCAACATGTTCGAGCCCATAGGATGATAGACGCCCAATAAAATCACGTTTTAACATCGGTAATAAATATAAATTCACTTGACCATGCTGATGACTTTGCATTTGTTTTAACAAATTTTCAACGAAACATAATTGTTCATGTTCATTCCAAGTAGAAAATGTTCGTAAGTATTGATCACTATTTTGTTCATAATTAATTGTTGGCAACTTTTTTGTTGCATTAATATTGATTGATACAGCATCATCGATAGATGAAGAATTACCGACCGCAAGAAAATCCATATCCAAGGACAAATGAAATAATAAGAAAAGAGAACAAAAGAAAAAGAGAAAGAAAAAAAAAGGTGAACACTAACAAATATCTAAAATGAAAATATACACGGATGAGCTTGTTAGTTGAAGTGACGCAATAAGAGTGAGAACAGCGCGTGAATCGATAAGGTATGCCTTGATACGTGTCATCCAATTCGTATGAGTTCGCCTTCTACACTTGCCCGAAGGGTTGAGATAGAAGAAAAAGAAGAAGAAGAAAAAAAAACTTTACTCAGTCTGTGCAGTCATCCCCCGTCTTCTTTCCTTTGGATGTCGGGCGTCAAACACAAACTTATATTGTCATTACTTTCTTTCTCATTTTTTCTCCTTTACAAAAACAACGTTGGTAACCATATGAGAACGGGTAAAACAGAAAGTTTGAAGAAAAGAAATGCATATGAGAGAGTATTTTCAACATGGACGTGACTATGATGACATCATTTCTAAAAAAGGAGAAAAAGAAAAAAAACGATCGTAATTATCGACGGAGGAGGGGGAGGGAAGAAAAATTCAAAAAGAATATGTTTTCTTCATTTTTTTACTTTGCTTCCTTCAGTCGCCAAAATGAAATTTTTTGTTTCTAGAATAAAAACAATAAAATTAAACAAAAATAAATTTGTTATTTTCTTATTAGATTTTAATATCTGACCAAAAACGAAAACCCAAGAGTTACACAAAAGAAATGTCATTAGATAATTATACCATCACAAGTAAACAAACACACACGGATATATAAAATACACTCTTTTAAAAGTACGATGGAAAATTTAAAAATGAAACATTGCCACACTAAGTATCACTCAATGAAGTGTAAAATATTCAATATTTTCTGCAACGTACTTCTTTATAAAAATAGCGTTACTACTCAACAAGGAAAAGAACAAACATTGAATTTACAAACCAACAAGGAAAAGAGAACAAAAAATCGTGAATTTACAAACTAAATAAAAATAGAGTTTTGCACCCAAAACCTTGGTAGAAAACAAAAAAATAACAAAGAAGATTTTGCGAATCGATCTACTTTTATAATACGATCAAAATGTAGAAATGCACCGGTAGCTAAAATTTGCTTCAACTGTATTCTATTCAAATGAAACAGTTTTATTAAGTTTCATTGTGACATCGTTGCGTTTGATATTCATGAAAGCATCATTGTTACCAAAATATTGCACGTTTGTTGATGCGGATTGTTCATCGAATAGTTGCCGTTTTGATAAATCAGCCATTTGCTGTAGTTGATCACAATATTTTTTACGTAAATTTTTCTTTTTTAAAGACAGAATTAAATCTGGTTGAGAATAATTTTGAACTACATGTGCTTCTGATGATACATCTGGTATATCATCATTATTTATAGTTGATACATCTTCATTGTCAGTTGTCGATTCTGATCGAGATGATGGTATTGTACTAATTGGTGGACTTGTTTGACGTTCATTATTAATATTGGTACGATATGAGATCGATTCTTTGGCTGCAGGAAGTCGTCGACGTCGTTGTGATTGTTCGCGACGTTGTCTACGAGGACCTAATGATGATTTTCTACTTTCTGTACATGCACAACTAAGAAAACAGACAGTAAAACGTGTTCCGATGTCAATTAAATAAGCACACGAATTAACCTACTCGTTGACATGATAACAAGATTTATCATTATTTTCATCGGTAACAAGTGACCAGAGAAAATCAATGGCACGATTGGGTCGTGATGATTCAGTAGTCGTATTTGTTGATGAACGGAAAACACCTAACACTCTAAATGGAAATGATTTGAATTAATAGAATAACAAGTATCATAGATAAGTGAGCAGCTGACGATTATTTTTACAAGAATTTGTAGGCACGTCATACGATTGATTATCATAAAAGAAAAACTACATTGTCGAGAAGATTCTTTTTCTAATATTGATAATCTATGTCAATAAAGAAAAAAAGGTGTGTATAATTCAAGATCGAAATCATTAACTTGATTTTTATGGTTCGATAGATCAAGGAAATACAGTAGACTTGAGCAGTCTTCAATTAATTTTGTTAAAATTTATTCTCTATGGCGATGCGAAACAACATAGACTAGTATACAAGAAATGAAGGGATTTAGATATCTTTCGAAGTCTATCTTATTATTTCTAGAAGAGTTGCCATCGAATGTGTTTTTTACATTCACTGAGTATGCATATTTACAGAAAGAAATAATCTTCGTTACCTATCGCATAGAATTTAGGTTTCATTCTATTCTACTTTTCATTGCTATGCGAAAAAATTCGAATGATACATATGAAAATAGGAATTACTTTCATCGCCATTTACTATGAGTAATTATTACACATTATTACTCTTCAACCTATTTGTTGCAAAAAACTTGGAAATACTTTCGTTCCAATATGATGCAATTATGTGTTATATTAATGAATAATATTTATAAGCTTCAATAAAAGAATATCGAACTAATAAGATTTATCTGGAGAATTTCCAGTTGTTTTTAGTTGTGCTCGAAGTGTTGATAAGAAAAGTGTAACTTGTCTTATGAAAGCAAAAGGGATAGTTTCCAAACATTTTTCTTTGGTAAATACCTTTTCGTTGCTGCACAAGTAAAATCAATCGGTAATGTTAGTGGTAAAGCCATGAGTGATCCCAATCTGTATATACTTGATTGTGTAAAATATCGTCCAATGGGATCTTCTTCCTTTTGTCTTGCATCAGCAAATACTAAATAAATACAAAGTTGTGCCTTTGTTTTCAAAAAAGAAAAAAAAACATTTTACCAGTAAATAATGACGTCGGTAATTCTTTTTTTCGTATAACTTTTTCACAAAATGGGCTAAATATGATTTGACTACTAGCAGCATTTGATTCTACATCTGATTGATATGAATTTTCTTCACCACTTCTATCATCATCCATTGATTCATCTTGAATATCATCGATGTCTTCATACATCTGTTCAATATCTTCCCCAATGCCACCATTACCTAATTCTTTCTCATCGTTATTTGCTGGTTCCGTATATTGTCCACCAAAAACAGATGACATTGTTGCTTGCGCATTTAAATTTTCCGATTTAACCATATCTAAGTCAAATATAGTTCATTGTGTAAAATCAGAAAAAAAATTTATATTTCTTAATGTCTTACTTCTTGCTTGTAAAAATTTAATTCCATCAATATATCCTCGCCAACAAATTTGTTTCAAAACAGAAATATTTGGCGGAAATAAAGCATGAGTCATACGATATAGATTTTCTTGTGTACATGAAATATCTGTACCTAATAGATAAATATATGAGAAAATGATTTGTTTTTTTTTTTACAATCAAATGAAATTTTTACCTCGAAAATCAATACTATAAAACGAGCCGGATTCATCACGAGGACAAATATCACTTTCACCAGCAAATGGTGATACTAAGATAGTTCTTTCATCAATAACAGGATTATTATTTGTTAAACCACCATCCCAACAATACTAGAAAACAAAATACATAGAAATTTCTTTTTCTTATTCATATTCTCATGGTATAATTCATTTTGCTCTTACTTCTTCACGAAATTTCGGTGGAATTATTCCTGACCAGTATGGGACGAAACTTGAACAAATAAGTACTTGAATGAGTTCTTCACGTGTATGAAATTGATTTACGATGATGTTTTTATTATCTTTCCAACGTGTTAATGATATATATAAACGTCCTGAACATATTTCATGTGCATTTGTGGGCAAAATTCGTCGTAAACCATTACGTATGATTTCAACAATGTCAAACGTTGGATGTAATGGACCTAGTGCACGACTACGTGCTCGTATAGCTATTTCAAGTGCATCACTACACATTTGTCCAAGGCAACAACCACTCATGGCACATGCAGCAACCAGTGAGCCAGCCGAACATCCAGCCATTTTGCCATCGAGTACTTCAGGCGCGTATTCTTTAAATGCGGATACAACGCCAACATGATATACGCCTAGAAATCCACAGCCGCATAATGATAAATTAATTTGTGATGAATTCAATTCAGAAATCATTCACTTTGATTATTATTTTAAAATAGAAGAACGAAAATGTGTCTAAAAGAGAAATACGAATGTATGTGAAATAAAAATTACGAGTATTTATTTGTCTGTCACAAGACGAGTAAGTGCAAAAGATATCTAGAACAAATAAAAGATTCTGCTTACAATGCACGAATAGTTCGAAGAACTTATTTACTTAATGTAGCAGCATTTGTTTTTTCTTCTTATTCTCTGGGTGTGGTCGTTTGGCTATATGACCCCTAGCTTAAGAGGTAGGTGTGAATGTGAGTGTGTCTTATATCTACTAAACGGCAGATAGATAATAAATTATATTGCATATTGATGTAAAGAAAAATAAAAAGACTCAATTTCATTATCTCAGCAAAGAAAAACATAAAATATTCTGAAAAATTCGGGTACATTCTACTATTTTTGATTTGAATTAAACAAGGGCCAATACCAATGTTAATCTACGGATAATAGTACAATAGAAAAATGTCAAGATTGATTCTTAGTAATAATAATGCACATATATGACCGGAACTAGTCTGCCATTATTTTCTAATTCTTGCTTAACTACACATCACTCGAACTATACATAGGAAAAATATCAGTTATAAAATTTTTAAATTTACTTATGATACTTGTATGAAAATCGCTTAATTTGTAAACGTTATCGGAAACAAAAATCATTCTGTGTCAATTCGACTGCACACTGATAATATCATGCTAACAAATATATGCATTTGATTAGAAGCAAGGAAGACTGTTAGTATAGCTCACTCAAGGACGTATTTAGGTGTGTTCGGCGAGTCTTTAAATTCATATCTTACACAAAAAAGCCTTGAGTTCAATGACAGTAGAGTTTTTTCTGCAAATTTAGCATTATTTTCTTTTGATGAATATAACAGTACAAAGTACAAGTAGTTACTAATCAGTCGTAGAATACAATTGATAAAGTTGATAGAAAACTAATATTTTTCTAATAGTTTATATATGCTGCATGTCGAAAGACGGCTTGGGACATCCCATTAGACTGGCCATTCCCCTATGATTCATATCTCACGAGATAAGACGACGACGAAGACGACGATACTGCTATGACAGTGATTCCAAAGGAAAAAATAAGTGGTAGGTTTTGATTGTGTTGTTGGAACAGAAACATGTAGAGAATAACCAATGAAATCATGAAACTCACCCTCTTTCGACCTGAAGATGTCATTTTCTTTCAACGTCATCTTATTTTCGATGAACGAAAAGAGTCTTCAAAACTTGTGAAACATACATTGTCAACACGATAGCGATTTACCCGTTCATTGTTGAATAGAAACTCCAATATTATAAATGGTTCAAAGAATGTTGTATTATTCTGTGTATTTTTTTTGACATAGACAAGAAATTTCATTTAATCATTTCGTTCTACATAAAGAACTAACAGTATCAGTTATGAATGTGAAAGAACAAATCATAGTGTCACCTACAAGAGTATATAGAGTATAAAACATAATCGAGTTCATGAAGTTCGAAAAACAAAAGACTGTGATACGAATTATAAATATATGATTCTTTTTAGATAGATGTCCGACGTACTATTATTTCCTTAGCAATATATAAAAATATGACGTTCTTTCTTCACTTTCCTTAGTACTATTTTTGACTGTTCTCTTTGCACCAAACTGTCTAATGTTAACACGATAAGAGATATCAAGAAATACGACCAATCTGGCTAGTACTATAATAAATATAGACGTTTGTTAATGCCAGAAGCGGCTTCTTCTTCTTTTCTTTTTGGCCATGGTAGTATAGTGTGTCGAAGGAAAAAGTATACGATACCGTATCACAGAAATGCTAAGATATTCCTATAAATAAACTTATGTATGGCCTTGTATCAATCTTACATCAGTTTACTTTTATAGCTGAAGATACTCTTTCAGATTTTTAGTAATTGAAAGAAAAGAGCGAGAAAAATAATTCTTTTAATTCGTTGATATGTTTAACTATTGTCGAGGTGTATTTCAAATATTGACCGATAAGAAAGTTTCTGATATAAACATGTATCTTCTTCAACTTGTACAAATGTGTCTATGCGATGATATATCTCAGCGTATTTTTTCTTCATTCTTTACTTCTCCTATGCTAGAAAAAGACTTGTTTGAAAGAAATATCGATCACTGTTAAACATTCTTTCTTTTTTATTTGTATCGATGAGATAAGTTATTATTACCAGACTATATAATGTTACTATATGACAGATATTCGATTCGATGATGATTTCAAATATCAATATGGATCTTTGATATACGGAATATTTCTACTACCATCATATGATAGAATGCAACCGTACTCGCCATTTCGTTTTATTACAAATCAATATAAATTACGTGTTAGTTATGAATTACAAGTATATGTTTTGAAATCATTACGAGATTTATTATTTCTTGCCATTGAATTTTTCATTGAAAATACAACAGTACAAGCAATATCATCTGTTAAGCATAATCGTTTTCCCTTACGTGATTTGGTTTATGAAGCTTTAATTAAAATTACTTCTCGAAAGAAAATGTGTATTGGCTATCGGTTATCTGTTGAGAATTTAGCAATCATTTGGGTTGTTTTTTGTTTTCTAAATGGTACTAAAGGTTTATCGATAATTCAAAAGGGTGCACGCTGTTTAACCATAGCTCGTGCATTACGTATATGTATATTTTCAATGACAGTTCTTCCATCGCCGAGACTTCGTTGTAATTTTACTGCTCCCATAGATCCTTTTAAAGTACATGTTGGTGGTGCTTGCAATGATTTACTTTATAGTGGACATGTTACTATTTATACTCTAATTGCTGTGTCATTTACAATATTAGCTCGTCAATATTCATCGAGACTGTTACGCTATGGTCTACCATTTCTAATTTGGCTTCTCATAATTCACCGTATTATATGTACTATATTAGAACGTCATCATTATTCAATTGATATGTTCTTAGGTTTCGTTGTAACACTATTGATATGGCAGTGTAAACCGTTACATATTGATTTACCCAGGGTACCACAAAATTTATTTTTACATTTAAAACAATTAGTTTTTCCTAAAGTCCATTCAAGTTTCAAAGGTGTTTAATATACGAAGAAAAAGACATTGAATACAGAAAAAAATTGTTGATCAAGTGTTTTTAAACAATTGATTAACGTCGCGACGTTCCCAGATCTATGTAGAAAAGAAAACAACAAACACATCATGTTAATGAAGAAAAGAACAATGTAAACACGAGGGAATAAATATTTTTTACTTGTAAATATGATTCGGAAAGTGTAATCATTTGAGGTAGAACATCGACGACATGTAAATCTTGTAACTCGTACCATGTACCCGAACCCTAAAAGAAAATTAAAATAGTTGATTTATTAGCATGATTTTTATTTTATTATTGATCTAACCTTATGCAAAATGTGAACGCGATAGGTACCTTTCCCTAATAGTAAGAGATAAAAGAAAATGATTAAAATCATAAAATTAAAAAATTTTAAATATTCAATTTAACCTGGTTCTCCATCATGAACAACATTAGAAATGAGATCATAAGTTGTTGATGGACTTTCAAGTAAAGCTGATGGTTCGATACGATATTCCGGTAATAGTTCTCTTAGGTCAACGTTTCTGAAAAAAAGCAGAATTTCGATAAAGATATTTTTACTTGAGAAATAAGAGTAATAGTAACAGAAATGACACACCACATTTTTTTCATTATGCAGAAAGAACCCGACCTCTTTTTCTCTCTCTCTCTCCCTTGTCTCTATTCAATGGAGTTAATCATGTTATTTCTGTTTTCTGACTAATATCAACAAAAAAAATTGATTCCCAATAGTCAAGATAAAAGAAAAAGATTACCAATTAAGAAGTGTTTTTCTGATTCTTGAATTTAACGTCAATCAAAGTTTTAATTTCATTATGTTTGTGTAAACCTTTGCAGAAAAACTATTAAAGCTATTTACTAACGTCAAAGAAACAAGGTCGACTATTATAGATCTCTCTAAATATATTTGAAAATGTCAATCTTTTAATATTCGAGTGAAATTCCTGTAAGTCGAACTTCTATTTATATTCGTCTACTAGTCAATCTTAGAGTTTTCATTACATAACAAACCCTTTACACAGTTGATAGAGTAAGCTCAAATGACAATATCCTACGCTAGAAAACGTTCTCAAGTACAATGTGAATAATATCAAACAAATACTAGATTTAAAACTGAAAAAAATATACAAAACTGTCCAACAATCAAGTAATACGTAGAAAACACAGAGGGAAATGGAACGGTGAAGTTTAATTCATTGAAGAATTCGTTGCTTTTACTAGACTAAAATCCATTCTATTTTGTATTTAGAAAGATAAATTTATAAATTAAATTAAATAGTATGGCGTCGGTTGCGAGTTTTTGTGAGCTACAGGGGATAAAATATGAAAAAGTAAGAATTTGAACAAATAATATGCACTATGTCTCATAAAAAATACATCTATCACTAATATATTTATCTTCAACGTCTTAAAATAGAAAATATTTTAGTAGACTAATTTCATTATCAATGGATTCTCAATAAGACCCAAAAAATGTTAATTAGAAATATTTTTCTTTCTACTAAAAATACTTTTTACAGCATCCATGTCAGTATGACTTTTTGCAAGATGCATGCACTTCTATTGTCTCTAATCTTGAGAATAGTTTTATTGTATTCATTATTTAGTGCATACTAATCTATGAAGAAAAAATAACAAAGAAGATACAATTACTGCAAGATGAAAACTAAACATCGTCGATATTCAATAACACTTCGTAAACAAAAATCGTTTAGTTTATAAACGATTTAAGATCTTACACTTTGTGTACTCTATCGGATAGATATTCTTTTCTAATTACAAACATAGATTGATGACGTTTATTTTACGTCACACAGATAAATTTTATATATTCTTGTTGCATCATCATTTGTAAATTATGCTTAGTTTAATATCAATTATCAACATACTTGATTGGAAAATTGACAATGGTTGTATTTTTTTCCAGATAGAATGTATTCTTTGTAAAGCGCTAAAAGAAAACTCTAATGTATGTCATTGTATATTATATTGTTGTATGTTACTCGGAAACATAATATGAGATACGGTGGTAATTTTCTTATTTCATAACGTTTAAGAAAATTATCTTTATATGTTTTATGTTCTTGTGCTGTTTGTCCATCGAATTTTGTTAAAATTTGAAAAAGTGGTACTTGTGGTATGATACTTTCTTTAATTTCATCGCGAAATAATGGTGGTGGTGGTAGATCAACTGAGAGAAATAAATATGGAATTTCTTCATCATACTCTAGACAAACAGCAGATAAAAATTCAAATATTTAAGAAACGAAAACTTTCATGTATTACCTCTGTATTCTTCTATGGCTAATAATTTTCTTTTGTCGTCTTCATTCTAGTGAAACAAAATAATAATTCATAGAATTTCATATTGAAATAACAATAGTTCAGATAATTTTCTTACTAAATCAGTCGGTGGAATTTTTCTAGTATAAACTTTCATTTTGCCTTGAAATGCTTTGTAAATAATACTACTATTGGAATTCTTCGTTCCATTCAATGTTAAATGAAGACTATTGAGAAGCCATGCCAGAAATTCGACTGGATCACCTTGTTGTGTTATTTGAAAACGTTTTTTACTACACTTGACAACTGCTTGTAGCATTTCATGGGGTGATACGTGTGCCTTAAAATTTCTTGGATTCCATAACTTTCGAACTAATTCACCAAATCGTTTAACTAAATTAATCATTATATCACCAGGTGCTACACGTATGTCAGCATAGTTATCTTCCTGAAGAAAATAATCACGTAGTGGACCAACATTAATTAAAGCCTGAAAACTTAAACGAATATGAAGAAACATTTTTACAAAGTAGTTCAGTTACTTGTAGGATAACATTGCAATAATCATTTGCTTTAATATTATTCAAACCAACAATACCTATTAATAAAATAGATGAATATTTCTTCTTCTTCTTTTTATTGTGTCGTTCACGAACCTGGTAAATATAAAGTTCCATCATAAGCGCGAACCATTTTTTCATTTTTATCTAATTGTTCTATTTGTTCTTTCGTATATGTTGGATTAAGTACATACTAAATAGAAAGAAATATTAGTAAACAAAAAGAAACATATAAATATTCATTTACTTTAATATCATCTAACGATGAATCAACGATTTCATAATTATCTGGTAAACAAAAGAATTCCAATGAATGAAGATTTATGAAAACATGATGTTCAACTTCAACACTGTGTGTATAAGCACAAGATTTTTGTCCACGACCTTTGAATGGGAAAAAGAGAAATTCATTGTATATAGTATTTAAACCTTCGACAATGATTAACCTTGAAAATATTTTCCACAAACTAAACAAGCATAAACATTATTATTTGATAATGTTATTGAACAAAGTTTTTCGAAATCAAAATCGAGTACACTCCTAAATAAAGAAAACACATGATAAGTATTTTCAAATATATTTTAAAAAAATTCCCTTATACACAGATCAAATCTAATTTAGAAGATAGAATTCTTTTTTCCCCAAATTGTTTCTCTTGCTCAATATTTGTATGATCTATGGTCGATCATGATTGTTGCATATCTTAGTAATTTTATTATCTAGATTCCATACATGAAAAATCCATCAATTGTATGCTATTTTTCGAGAGAAAAATATTTGAATATCGACATAAGATTCAACTAAGAATAAGAAGATCCTTTTCTTTTCTATTTTCTGCATTAAATATCTTTAAAAAAAAGTTCTTTCTTCATATATTCTTATCATCGGTAGATCTCTATGTGTCGAGTGAAATACTTATGTTTTGATTTCTCATGAGTATGTTCCCGAAGGTTAGAAGCTCATTAGAACGATGATTAAGTCCGAAGGACATGCTTTCATCAATCTCATGAACAAACGATTAATTAGATCAGCAATCTACTTTCAGCAGATTGCCATATCTGATTAGGATAACTATTTTAGAACATTTGTTCAATTATGATTGCACTTATCCGTTTCTTTCTTATCAAGTTTCATACAAACAACATCTAGATAAATCAATTTAATAATGGATCAATACTGAAAGCGAACACGTAATATACTCGATGGATAAGAAAAAATTAAATTATCACTTATCGCTAGTGCAAGATTATCCTTTCAAATCATACCGATTAATTGTATCTAAATATGGACAGTTACGACTACGACCATCAACTGTCGTCGCTTCTGATGACTTGACACTAGTATGCATTAATTCTCGAAGAGTTGTACCGACGATAGGTACACCTTTAAAAAATAAACATAACATTAAAACAAAATATAATTCGTCAGTCAATGTACACATGTAATAGAAATCAAACGAACCTTTTTTCTTTTTTGCCACTGGTTGATATCCAGGGTTGGATCCGGTTACATTTAAATCATAAGTTCGTTTAATACCTTGTATTTGTTTAATATCGTCGTTCATCTGAAAAAAAAAGAAACACTATATTTCTTTTCGTCTGTTGAATTCTGTTTATTGTTGTCTCGAGAATAAAAG
Organism: Rotaria macrura; assembly: GCA_900239685.1. NCBI lineage: Eukaryota > Metazoa > Rotifera > Eurotatoria > Philodinida > Philodinidae > Rotaria > Rotaria macrura. The sequence continues at coordinate 70,976 of OENT01000278.1, forward strand.
AACAACACGGGACAAAAAAAAGAAAAAAGAAAAGAAGAAAATAACACTTGAATAATAATAATAATAATAAAATTTTGTATGAGAGTTTTCCTATTGTCGAACCATCAATGATTATAAATACAATCCTTCTGGTGTGCCTTGATTTTTTCGATAGAGTACAGTTTCTTTACTCTTTCGAAAATCTTCATTTGTAACTTTCATTCGACGTTCACGTAATGCCATCAAACCTGATTCAGTACAGATTGCCTGAAAAAGAAAGAGAGAGAGAGAGAGAGAAATATATAAACGGCAAAATCTTCACTTGGAATTTTAACTAACTTTTATATCGGCACCACTGAGATCATCTTTAGCCATGATTAATTCTTCTAAATTCACATCGTCAGAAAGTGTCATACGGCCTGTATGAATTTTAAATATCATGCGACGTGTTTTTTCGTCTGGCAAAGGAAATTCAATTTTTCGATCAATACGACCAGGACGAATCAATGCTGGATCAAGACTATCAATACGATTGGTTGCCATAATAACCTAATTTTGTTCGAATTTTAGAATTTTTATCAATAAAATATACGAAAATAAAAAATTTGAAGTTTCTTTATACTTTAACGTCACCACGTGAATCGAACCCATCAAGTTGATTAAGTAATTCTAACATAGTTCGTTGAATTTCTCGTTCACCACCTGAGTTTGACTCGTAACTGAATAGTAAACGGAAAATTATCAACAACAAAAAGAATATAATTGATTTTTACCGTTTTGTTCCAATAGCATCGATTTCATCAATAAAAACAATAGCTGGTGCATATTCTTCAGCAACACGAAATAATTCTCGCACAAGTTTCGGTCCATCACCCTAGAGAATATTTACAAAATGATAATGTCTTTCATTTCGTACATGTTACAATTAAAAATTGATTACTAAGTATTTTTGTATTAATTCAGAACCAACAACACGTAAAAATGTTGCCGATGTTTGATTAGCAACAGCTTTAGCTAGTAAAGTTTTTCCTTAAGAAACGAAAAGAATTGTTTTTTTTTTAGAAACTAAAATCTTACGATTATTTACCTGTACCGGGTTGACCATAAAGAATAACGCCTTTCGGTGGTTTAATACCCATCTCTTCGTAATATTCAGGATGTGTTAATGGCAATTCAACAGCTTCCTTAAAGAATGTATATACATGTGAAAGTCTGTGTCTAGTTTTTGGTCATACTTTTATTTCTTGAATTTGTGTTGTCAACCCACCTATATCAGCATAGGTTTCTTTTGGTGCCTTTTCTAATTTCATAACTGCAACCATTGGGTCAACATCATCTCCGAGCACACCAATGACAGCATGAACCTATAACAATGTATTTCTTAGAGCTAGAAGTAGCCAGGTGTTTTTTTGAGACTAGAAGATTACATGATTATCAGAAAATTTCATGGAAAAATTGAAAATTATGATTATAAAAAAATAAAAATAAAACACTCATGTTTTCGAACAACTGTTCATTAAACAACTGAATTCTATAAGAAATTAGATATTAAAATATCTTCTTTCTTTTTTGAAGTTATTGTTTTCAAAAAACTACTTTAAAAAACATACGACTCTGAATATTGGTCCTGCAAAATATCTGTCATGTACACAACTTGCTCTTGACTACGGAAAAGAGTATATCGTTAAGCACTTCATCACTATTTTCATTTGCCGAAGTGTTTCTAAACATCGAGCAACAACTTGTACTCTTACTTCGATCATCAAGAAAGTCGAAGTTCAACGACAAACTAACAACTAATAAATCTTTCTAAGAAACTAGCTTATCGTACTAATGTCACTGACTTCTCAATAGTCTACTTTGACATAGAGATGACGCATAGGAAGAAAAACTCCCAATCATACTTCTGATTTTTATACTTCAGAATGCATAGTATTCAAATTTAATAAAACTTCTCTGATAAACAAGTATTATTACACGTTTGTTTCCCATCTGAATTATAGGATCGATCAAAGATTGATCGAACCAAAGTTCCACGGGACGAGATAGAACGGGACAAGATTAATTTTTTTTCTGCGTCGTGTCAATTGCATATGAGGATAGACTTATAGGTGCTCTGGAAAAATATAAGGGAGGTTTAAAAAACATTTTAGATTTCCAAAAAGTTCTGAATCTTATTCGATAATTATCCGGCTATGAAACGGTTCAAGTCGCAAAAACCAGTTTCTACGAAAATATTATAACCATTATTTTAATATTGAAAACCTTTCGTTTTGGAGTTCTGCAGGTCTTCTTTCTTTCTTCAGAACACACATATCTACAACCCGAAAATATCGATAATTTGCCTTTTCTCAAATAACTTATTACAGGTAGAGTTTTTAAACTTGTACTTTTTCTTCGAATGTTCATTTTTTATATTTGAGATAGTGCAAAAATTAGAGGGGATGGAATGAGACTTTCCAAGAAGAACGAGTCTGGATGCGATGAGATGGGACGACTAAAACGTCATCCGTCGGAGCTCACGATTGAACGAGTAGAAATATACGATTGTAAACTATTAAGTATATGTAGCTTAATAGATTTTAATAAAAATTTGATGTTGTAAATAGACTATCCTTTCACTTTACATCAGACAGGAATGTCGAGTACACATTATTAAAAAATGTTTTCTTCATCCCTTCTACAAATAAATGTCGAGAAAAGTTCATAAATATTTCGTGTCAAGATTATCATGTTATTGGTCAAATAGATACATGAATAATTTACTTTATGATTCAATAGAACCGTACATCCTGGTTCAAGTTGATCTTTATCAACAAATGACATAATCGTAACATAATGTTCTGAACCAACTGAAGTTGATACGATAGCATGATTATCATCGATTATTTCTTCTAATGTTCCAACTGCCATGGGTGATCCACTAATATAAAAAGATCCTATTCAATTCAGAAAAAGAAGGCAAGAGGAAAATTTCAATCTGCATACCGAATATCATCAACTTTAGAACGCTCTTCCTGCAATGTGAGAAACAAAAACAAAAGTTAATTTTGAAAAAAGCAATTGTTTAAATTTGATACTTCATGACGATCTTCTTGCGGTTTTAAACGTTCTTGATTTTTAATGAATTCTTCTTCAAGTAATAAATAATCTTTTATACGTTCAAATCGAAGTTGTTTCAAACGACAACGTGTATAAGGTAACACTTGAGGTAATTTATTGGCTGCTTCAGGACCTTTCGTACGTTTTTTTCTCTTGCCAATTCTTGTTGGAATAGGTGGTTCATACTTTTTTTTCTATCACACAAACAAATATGTATCAATACAAACAGGTTGCCCTGGCTTTTTTCTTTCACTTACTTCTTTATCCCCAGCACCATCACCTCGTCGTTGTCCACTCGAACCTTGATTTCCCTAAAACGAAGATAACCATTGTCAAATAAACATATACCACATTTCCATTCTTACCATAGTTTAAACAAGAATTCAAGCAATAAATCTGAAGATCAAAAACAAAAAAGAAAATCGATTAGTCACACCGACAATAAGAAATACTAATACATATATTATAAATTTAGAGAATAGTTGAGTATATTTTTTTTTGACTTTTTAAAATAGAGTTCGTCATGATAAATAAGTACTAGGTTACATATGAAGACAATACACATTTGAACACGAAGAAAAATATTTATTTATTGTTGTCTCGCAGAGGTACAATAGTCATTTGTCGATTTAATCAACATGTGTGGCAGATGATTGGTGAGATAATACATGATTTATATGATCACCATTGTCTGCTGTCTCTTGTATAAATGGTATTGAACCTGTTTTAGATGGTCGTCTATGTTCCATATCATGTTCAACGGCTTCTTCCCATGATTCATGTTTAACACCGTCCGCTAAATGAACAAGTTTTATATGAATGGCCATGACCTTTTCGTTTTTTGGAGGCATTAACATTTTTTTAAATGATACTGTGTCACCTCTCTGTGGTACATAATCATCATCAATACTAAATCGATAAATCAAAATTAGACGATTCATTGAAAATAATCATTAGAACTCGTACATACTCAGAAACATGAACAAATATCAATTCATTTGGGTGATCATTTGTGCGAATATAGCCATGACCTCTTTCCCGGCAAAATTCTTCTATTGTACCTTCGTACGATGGACTTTGTGATGCACGTTCACATCTAAATCATTAATTTTAAATTAGTATCAACAGAATAAAGACATGATTCATTTATTATATTGAATAACCTATGGATAGGACTTTGTCAAAGAACAATGGAGAATCAGATTAAGGATCTTCTATATTTGTTCCGTAGAAATCTCATACATAAAGCAGGAAATTGCAACTCTTCTATGATAAGAATGTTTTTAATTAAATAAAATTGATAAACATTCTGATAACGGATGTGGCGAAAAAAATCGTAGACAGTTATGCCGATGAAATGTTTATTGAAGAATAAGAAAAAAAGAGTTCTTACTGAGAAAGTGTTCGTTCTCGTCTGGTAGGCACTGGATGCGAAGCACATTCGCCTGAACGCGGCGAATGTGATCCAGTTAATGACGAATGAAACATAAACAAAAGAACAAGACTAGATCTAGAATACAAATGTATTGAAATCAAAGTTCATTGAACAAAAAAAAATACAACGATCAATTAATTCTGATCACGCATATTATTATTTTTTTATTTTACACAACATGCTTATATTTCAGAATATTAGATATCAGAGTAGACAAAACTTAAGATTTCATGAAGCAAAATAGAAAAAATACAATATTCAACATGGAAATGAAATTGAACCTCTAGAAATATACATATCAATAATAATAATTACTTCGTGTGGCAATCAACGGATCCCATAAGTCTCGTGTCAATCAAATGAAGATTGAATTAAAAGACCGTCTTAATCATGCAAAGAACAAATTAGATTTTGAGGACTAACTAAATATGGCAAATTAATTAAAACCATTCACTAAATGTTTATTCTTTTTCATCGAAATATTCTTAAGATATACATCCGTTTCATTTTCTATTTTCTCATTATTATATAAAGCACAATAATTAAATTTATGCTTCGAAAAATTTCACTCAGATCAGTTTCTTTCAATCGAGTTTTTTTGTTTAGTCATATAATCTAGAATAGAAGAAAAAAGAGAAACAAAAATCGTTGAATAATTTGCTTTTGTTATTTTAATTTATCAACAAGAAAATATAACAGGGAACATTTACATTAATCGAGCGAATGACGTCATTGCTTACCTAATTTACATTTCACCTTCATCGGTAGCTGATAATGATTTCGTTCTATGTGATAGATTCGCCGCTGTTTCATCTTCAATATTTTCTGTACTGTCAGAATCCATTTGATCTTGCGGTAGTAAAGCAGAGAGATATGGCAATGGCGATACAGTATTCTTAATAAGATAATAATCATTTATATTTGTTCCATGAGTATTAATTACAGGTATTCTTTCATTAGTTTGTAATTTAAATTTAACTAATGAACGTTGTAATGCACGACGTTGATCAGCTAGTGAATGTCGTACACGCGGATAATCTTTACGTAAATCAGCATAGGTTTCACTTGATATAAATGTATGTGGATCAGGAAATTCGGGTAGAAAATCAGGTATATATATTGGACGATGTTTACGTGAAGAGTTATTTGTTGTGACAGTTACACGAAATAATTTCATTGGATGCGTTTCAGTTTGCCGATCGGGTGAGCGTAGACGATGTTTTATTGGATGATTGAAAGTTTGCTGTAATGATGATGATTTAACATTCATAATTTGTAGTGAACGTGCTACATCCGATGGACATGGTTCTGTACGAGATTGAACTTCCATTAAACTTTTAACATTAAGCAATAGACGGCGAAGTATTGTATTTGATATATCAAGAAATTGATGATAAGCAGACATTTCAATATTATCAAAACCATATTCACGTATAATGACGGCTAGTGATCGTTCAAATAGAACATCATACGGATGATCATTATTCGTATCCATATCACAGATGTAAAAAGAGAATAAAATAGAGTTTGAATTGCTCGATTTATGAAATAGTGAATGAATCAATGACTGACTGACTGACGATAAGAATGGAACGAAATACATTAGAATTAAACACCAATCAGAATTAATAGCAACGTTTGTCTACCAGAATGTAGTGACATCATTGTCTTAAAAACTATACAAATTTTCTTCGATGACATGTGTTTAGTTATTTGAAAACTTCAATATCATAAAAGATATACAGATATATGCGAACAAGAAATCTTGCTGTTCTATATAATTGAAATACAATTCGATTTTATTTCGTTAAAATTATCGCTTAGACAATTATTTATTCTTGCAAATATGTTTTACTAAGTGGCAGAGACCTAATACGACATTTTTAATAGGCAGAGTAAAGCTATTTATAGAATATTTTCATTCTTATAATTACAATTCTCCTTATGAAATTTATTTTGAATCGAAAATAAAAGAATAATTAAGTTATTTGATATTTATGTGTATTACGCAATCAAATATAATATAGTGAATTGTGTGATGCTATAACTCTTCTCTTTCTAGTAGTTTTTTTCTTGTGTTTCTGTAACTATATCAAGCAAGTACATGAGTAATGCGTGTTTTAAGCATAAGACCTGTTCAGAAAATGATTCAAAACCCGTTTATAGTAGATATATCAGATTATGAATAGAGTGATCTAAGTAGATTAGAGAATTTTGACAGATATGTAATTAATGGTATACGAATTGAATTATCTAGAAAAAATAATTTTCTCGTTGATTCTTTGAAATTCGTCTTGAATTATCGGCTCTTAAGGCGATAAGTCTTTCGATTTTGATAGAGTGTAGATGATTAGATAATAATTTTGATTGATAGAATTATTCATTGTCTTTAACACAATTTGAAATAAACTTACTTTGACCATTTATAACATATAATGATGACCATGATGATCAGAAATATATTTACGAAGATGCAGTTTGAAGATATTTTCAATAAATTTAATATTGTCAACGGTACCTAGTAATCATTGCTCTATTATAAAGACAGGCGAGATACGCCTTCGAATATTTATAGGCTTCTGTTTGCAAGAATTATATTGATATCATATTTCAAGATTAGGATTTTTGAATCTTTCTACACACGACAAGACCTATTATCTAACATCTGATGGTCTTGATTTTTTTATCAATTTAGTTAAATTAAATATTACGATTGCATAACAAAATGCATAATTGTATCAATATCAAGAAATTTGTAGATTTTCTAATCTCGAAAAACTCCAATCGAAATTGTGGCATGTATCAAAATGTATCGATCATAATTAAATAATTGATTTCTATATGTATTCTGATGAAAGATTGAATGAAATGGTTTCAAAATAGTTATTGTTACTAATATTCTTAAATCTGCTAGATAGGCTTTAGTTGATTTTGAGAAAAATTCCTTTTTATTCTTTCTAGCCTTCAAAGAACTTCTGAGTTATGACAAACTTGTAGCGTGATTTAGTATTTTACATTTGATAGAAGGCTTTTGGTAGATTTACTTTTTTGTTTCTCTATCTGTTACATCGATGCATAAATTGTATTTCAACGAAATAAATGAAACTTGTCGAAACTGTGTGAATTTATTCATCATGAGAACATAGTTTTAATTCAATTAATATTGAATTGATAGAATTTTATGCACAGTTGAATTGTCGAAATATTTTTGTGCTTCTCTCTTGTATATACAAGTCTTATGCACAGTACGGCAATCTTAATTGATCGACATTGAATAAGAATCTCGATGTTTATTATATCGATTTTTGAATGAATAGGTTCTGATGAATAGAAAAAGAATTTTCTCATTATTGATCAACATGAATAGCTTGCTTATCTATCTTATTAATTTGTTAGTAGCAACGATAATAATTACATCATAAATAATGCCTATCAGATTTATCGAATCATTAGATTATTAAATTTTGCTTGTGTGCATACACGCGTTTAGTAACAGATGTGCCAGAATGATCTTGTTTTCATTCAAATATGCCAAGTAGTCTCCAACATTGTTTTAACAACACGAATATAGATTAAATCATTAATCTAAATAGTTATTATGTAGGATAGAATCTCAGAATATATCATTGTTTATTTATATTGATAAAGTGTTGTATCTACACATGTTCTATCCTAAGATTTCATTCATGATACATTATTCCATGGAACGATGGTTTATTCTATGTAAACAGTATTTGTTTGCTAAATCATACGTGTCGTTTGAATATAGACTTAACAATGAGATTGTTTTTTCTAAAAACATGCAAACCGGAAATTTTAAAGAACTAAAGGAACAAAGAGCATGATTTTTTTCATATTGTATTGAATCAATTTTATTGTTCAACAAAGCATGATCAAGAACACTACATTTAATCTCTGAGATATGTTCTACATGAATAGAGATTTAATACTTTCATAGGTTGAAGAAGACATATCAAATAGTTTCACAAACGTGGGTTCTCTAGAGATCCATTTTCATATCAACAGTCTAAGTTCAGAATACAAGCGCTTACTTCAATGATTTTCTCATCTATAATCCATTCAATATATGAGTCTAGTTGAAGTTAAAGACTACGTTCATTGAATTCGATTTAATGCACATTTGTTAAACGGAATATACCTAGCCGAGTTGCGGTCCGTTCTACAGCGACCGTATTGAAATTCCATGACATTTTCGGCTTATATTTTGGATGTAAATTTTTTTTAATGTAATGCATTTTTACATCTCTGTCATGAAGTAATGAATCCAGAGATGAGAAGATTTAAATACGGAGCATCAATCGAGAAATAAAATCAGATAACACAAGTCTTCAACATCAAATATCGATTCCGATTGAATGTTTTTATAAGATTTTTTAGTGCTTTTTCTAAATATCTACATTGAAATGTAAATTCTATATAATGTAACAGAAATTCTCCCAAAAAAAAACAGAACTCTTGATACCAAGCATTATTGAAATCTGTACGTAAACAACATTTCAATATCGAACTGATCGAGAATCATTCAATAAGCCAAATATTCCATCATTTTACGAGGAGGTAGCGATGATTGATTGTGATTCATAAAGAAATTTTTATTTACACGGAAAAATCATGTACAAGACTTGAACAACAGTAACTAATTAGTATTACTACGATGACGCATTCTAGCACTGAGATCGAAAAACAATAAGAACTCATACACTATTGCAAGATTGACATGAATATCACTTCTCTGAACATCATACTGCAATACAATGACGAAGTAATTACTCCTTATGATTTTTTGACTTTTGAAATCTACTCGAAATTAACTAGCACTTGATATTCATAATGTAACTGAAGTTAAGGAATATATTTCTTATTGAGGATGATGACATTTTTGATAATCAAAATTTTTTTCTTCAGATTTGATTATTAGTTCATTGAAAAGCTGATGAGTATTACTGAATTTCATAGTAAGAGTGATTTTATTCAATGACATTGAGATTTAATAGAATTCTTAACACCTGATTAGATTTCTATGTAAAAGTGACAACCACGTTTGCAGAGACACAGAGCAAAGTTATAGAATTGTACAGCAGTGATGGGATCGGTTAGTATTTTTTTTTGAACCGAATCGATCCAAACCGAAAAGATTAGGAACCAAATTGAACCGAACGGATTCTTTTTCAAAAATTTGAAACCAAGTCGAATCGAAACCAAAAAGACATCAGACCGATCCGACTCGATCCTAACCGATCTGAACGGAATGATTTTAATATATTTACGATCTCTTTGCAAGTTAATGATATCCTTAGAATATTTTCTTTTGTTAAAGATGATCTTTTATGTAAACTTCACATGTAAACAGAGTGAGTCATAACGAGTATGACACTAAGTATTTTGCAAGTATCTCAACAGAGATCATCCATATATAATCTGGATTATCTACGTAAAATTCAAGTCATGAAAAGTTCTACAAAAACTATAAAAATAAATCCGTATTGGCGTGTTTATGTCATAGCTCCCATTTTCAAAACGAGTAAGTCCTATGAAGATACTATGTGCCACAGTATTAGATCTGTCGAAGAATTTTTTGCTTTTCGAAAGGAAATTACTTATGCAGCCTTTGTTGAGCTTTTAATAGTACATATTTGATAAAAAGCTGATAGCGTTATAATTTTCTAAACTCGAGCTACTCTCAATATAGAAAGAAATCTTCGAAATATTTTTCTTACAAAATATAACGTGGGACGTGGTGTCATCATATGGCCTGTTCACTTGGAATATTGGACATAATATCAGAGAAAATCAATCGAGGTTTGTTTTGACAGTTTTTCTATAGGTTTTGAAGGCGCATCTTCTGACATAAAAGTCAAGGTTTTCTCATTTTTTCAAGCAGAGATATTTTCAAAACAAGAAGTGTTTCAAATATTTAATACTGTGGATCATAGCACTGTCATGGGATCTATTCATTTCGCATATTTGAGGGGCCATCAAAACAAGTCAATAAGGATTTGTCAATACAGTTTTAGTAGAGCTTTTCGAGGTGTATATTTTACAGAAAGAATTGAAGTCATACGGTTGATTTCTGCTGAGATTCTTGAAAAGTACTAACTGTCACAATCATTATGAGTCACGCCGTATATATTTCTTCGTCTAGATTGAGTAATCATATAGTTATTACAATGAATGAAAAATGAAAGCAATGGTACAAGTCTTGAGGATGTAGATTGATACATTTTTACATCTCCATATCTCTCATTGATAAAGGTCGACATGTTTAGAGATTTCTTCAATTAAAAAACAATTTTGTATTATTTAACAGAAGAAAAAGCAATTGGTTGAAAATAGAAAACAAACTTCACACTTAAAATGAAAAAAAAGCATATTATTACCGATACTTTGTCAGACATCATAGTCAGATATTCGATGGTCAGGATTCCCACACAGAATAATTTTAAAAGTATTCGTTTCACACTAAACGGCAAGTAATCGCGAGATATGAAGAATCCTTCAATGTTTTCCTCAAGAATGGAAAAGTGTATTCCCTGAAAATAATAAAAGTTTTTCATTGGATATAAACTAAACCGAACCGAAAAAATCTCACACCGAATCGAACCGAACCGTTTTTAGTTTTTGAAAATTTTGAACCGAACCAATCCCATCTCTGTTGTACAGTTCGTCAAAGGTCAAGACCATACTAATAAACTGTTCCTGCCAATGTTCACTCATAGATTCACTTCATTATTAAACATTGAATAATTGCTTATGTAAAAGACGAACTAAAAATTTACAGGTGTTGCACATTAAAGCTTTAGATAGCACTGGAAAACTAACTTATATCATGATATATCTCATGAGACATATCAACAAATAAACATGTGGATGTCCATCGAGGACATACTTCTGGGAGTGTCATTGACGATTATGTTGACTTCCACAAGAATATTCCTCGATTGCACTGCTCAATCGCTTTCACTCAAAAGCATTTCATTCCATTCATTATTGTAAGATCACTTGAGCCAGAAAAACCCTATCGATGAACTGTATACTATGAATGCAGTATGAGTAGTATTTTTGTGGAACTAGTCTATCATGTTGTTTTCTATTGAAACATCTTAAAATATTTGTCAAACTGACGTTGAATTCTTTCTAATAACAACTTCGAACATGAATTAATATTCGACTCTGTGCATTCATTGGTAGTTGGAACTGAGAGTCACACACACACTACTAATGAATTATCAGCGGTATACCATAGAATGTAGATTTGGCCTCGATCAAAGAAACGACTTACATGCAAATCTGACAGCGGTTGTCTGTTCGTGAGTGCACATCACTTCTGTACTAGCTTCATGCTTCTTTGTTTATTATATTGAGTCGCACGATATGCTAAACGACGACAGTTCCATGTGTATTTAAATGTCTAATTTTCAATTAATAGTATACGAATGTAAATAGTGATTTTCCTGTAGCTACAATCTTGAAAAAAGTAACATCTGATTCATGGAAGCAAACTTAAAATTTAAAATGAAGTATAAAGATGCCTAGATTTGTCACATACGAAAGATCTCTGTAGTCTAAAAGAAAATAGAAGACAATAATTCTAATATTTTGAATGAGTGTCCAAGAATGATAAGGTCGGTATCCTCTCATCGGAATCAAGATCTTCAACGAGAAGCACATTTAATAATCATACCAAAGTTTAGTGTTTACGAATACGATGGGCATGTGAAAAAGGGAGCTAGTACTACAATGACGGTCTAGAAAATTTCATCAATTTTACAAGTAATACGGAAATAATATTTCACTTTTATTCTGCTCTTTAAAATCATAGAGAATAATTATCAACATTGATAAAACTCATAGATATGTTGCAATGTAGATATGTTTTTCTTCTTTTTGTGTTCTCTTGCAAGCTGCGTCTTAATTTTGTTCGTTTCTTTATAATTTATTGACATTTCGACCAGGATTCAACTAAAACGCACACGTTTGTTTCCAACGCAAATTCTTTGGCTGTCCCATAATTTTGGCTGTGTTCGTTTCGTTGGTTGTCTTAGTGAGATAAAATGATACTCTTCAGTTATAATATTAATAATCTTAGATTTAACAAATTATCAAAATCTTTCGTTGAATAGTACTCCCAAGTTTTTGGTTTTCAATATCTGTAAGAAATATTGTTTTTTCAAGATTATTTTGTTAGCAAACTCGCTATGTTTGGAATGATGATAGAACTACAGTTTGAAATCGTTAACTCTTCGTATTAATGTCCTGTGTCATGTAGTACTTTGATATGACAACTATTGAGATCCGTATTGATGATTTTTAGAATACTCGCTATAACAGTCATGAACTAGAACTTTTATTAAAATGAATTCATAGACTATTATCTTGTTGAAAAAAGAGAAAACGAAAATTGATCAAGTCACGGAGAATATATCGATCAAAAACATATTTCATCGAAAAACCATTTATTGAAAAAAATCGTAAGTGCATAGCTCATTGAAAAATTTCTAATGATATCATAAATTCTTCATGATTATGAAATATTCTGAAAAAAAATCCTGGAAGCATTGACAATCGAAAATGCGTTTCGTATCGTTCTGTATTTTCGTTGTACCATAGAGAAAAATCTGTGCTGTTTACCTTCTGATGTTTGTGATTTAAGTTATTCAAAACGCATTGTAGCATTGATTCTTCTGAGTAGAATCAGTATTTATTTAATTTTTAGATCAGTTCATAATCAATAATGTCACAAAGTCGAGTAACAAGCAATGATGTTCATACAAGTGAAACATTCATATTAAGTGACGATGGTGGTTGGTGTTGGTTTGAATCTCCAAGTGCACTACAATATGGTCCGTTCATTCTGGTAGGATCAGTAGCATCGGGTGGTCATAATGAAAAACGTCACGGGAATATTGAACTTCATGTTCATCATTGTTCGGGTCAAATGACAGATCGCGTTATATTACACGAACAGTTCGAATTAGATGATCATGATGGACCTGCCTTACTAATAAGACCTGATGGCCAGCTACTTGTTTTGTATGCGAAACATGGCACAGAATCACATAGTTATTCACGTATCTCTCTCGATAATGAAACTAGTTTTCGTCAATTCGGTTCAGTTGAAATTAATACTCCATCGCCAACAACTAAACTTACATATGCCAATTTATTTCTTCTTCCTGATGAATCAAATCGTATTTATAATTTTTTTCGAGGTTTAGATGGTTCCTACAAACCTTCTTATGTTTTCTCTGATGATCTCGGAAGAACATGGCACAATGGCAATATTTTCATCAAGGTTCCATCGACAGAAAAACATCGGCCATACGTACGATATGCATCAAATGAGCATAATACAATACATATGATATATACAGAAGGACATCCACGTGATTATGATAATAGTTTATATCATATTTATTACAGAGCTGGATATCTATATCGATCGAATGGCACAAAGATATGTTCATTGCAAGCTGGGCTCGATTCACCAGATCAAGGCACACAAATTTTCATTGGTGATTCAGAACATGTTGCATGGATTGTTGATCTTGTCTTAGACATTAATGAGTACCCAATATGTGTGTACAGTGTTCAATATAATTCAGCAGGTCTTCCTGTAGGCCAAGGCGGTGAGGATATTCGATATTTTTATGCTCGATGGGATGGTTCTATTTGGCATAACTATTTTCTTGCCTATGCCGGCTGTCGTCTCTATGCTGGCGAAGATGATTATAGTGGTTTAGTTGCGATTGAACCCGACAATCCAGCTAAAGTTTATATATCGACGAATAGTCATCCAATGCAAGGAAATTCACTTATAAGTCGTACGGATGGAAAACGTCATTATGAACTTTTTACTGGTATTACACCTGATTGTGGACAAACATGGACATGGACAGCACTTACTAGTGATTCAAATGCAGATAACTTAAGACCGATACGGCCGAGATCCATAGCGAAATCGGATTCAAACCAATATCGGGCACTAGTTTGGTTACGAGGCAAATATCTTTCTTACACAGATTATTTACAAGAGATTGTTGCACGTGTTTGGGAAGTAGATGACAAAAGGGAACAATGAAAACTAAAACAGTATTAGGACAAGATTATTTTATGTGTCCTTTTATTAAAATTTATTTTTGACTATATTACTATTGAATGGTTGAAATTTAGAAAGGACTATATCTCTTCGTCTTGATTAAAAGTCTGCTCCAATGGAAAGAGTAACTGTAATAGCGAGTTGTTTCTTTTTGCATACTTTTTTTGTTTATGTTAAGTAACGTTCTTAAGATTTACATAAGAAAAGTTATTCTACAGTAAACGATCGAGTATATATCAAGTAAGAATACTGCCTACTTTAATCCGAATGCAGAAATGATGCTACCAGGAACTAGGAGACCCTATGTTGTTTTGGAGAATTTTTCTGCGAATCCTAGATCAATAGAAAGATGTTTTCTGTCAAAGTGAGCAGAATTTGGAAAAAAAAACATTTTCAACATAACAATAGAAAATTTGAGACATAAGGATGATATGCATTTAAGTCTTCAATTCAGGAGAAACTTGGTGCGGTGATTCCTCGAACTCTACAAATATTTATCGCTGTTTCCTCTGATCTTCGAATTTCCACTAAGAAAATATCATAGTCAGAAAAGATAGCTAATCTTAGAAAGATACCGATGTACAGATTCTTGGACTTTGATAGTTTAATATAACATTAGCTTCATTTCATTCATAGTTGCGATTTTCAGCTTTTTGTATCTATAGTGATGGATACTGTTTGATCTTGATTGCAAAACATATGACTAGCTGAGATCAAGATGATGATTCATTAAAAAGAATATTAATTTTATGTAACTATTTTCTACAAAGAACTTTTCTGTCATGAACAAAATCGAGAATGTTCGCATAGATTTACTTAAATAATATTTTATACTTTATGAAGAAAATATTTAGTAGTTGTTTAGGAAAATCGCCAACGTGTAGTTGGAAAAGTCGTCAAAAAAATGAACTTGATCGTCGCGAGTTTACTTTATTCCTTTTTTAATTACTTATATTTTATTAGTTAATTATTCGTTTAATTAAACGCATTTTCTATACGTATATATATATATATATATATATATGTATGTATATATGTGTGGTTTCAATCATAAATGTCTTCCGTGTATTCTCAAAGCCATGACGATCAGTAAACTGCAACCTCTTAAATAATTTTCAGATCGGATGAATTGTAAAGAAAAGAAAATCCAATGGTGTGATTCAAAATATCGAGTTGTTCGTTAGATTGAATATATCATTATTTTACAATGAATTTTATTCTTATTGAATAATGCTTGTTATTTTTACATGTATGTCAAAAGAATAAAAGAAAATTGAAAACAGAAAAGTATGAAACAAATTAAAATTGAACTCGCACGGAGAAAACCATAGAACTTGACTCATGCATTATTCAACTGTAGGATATATTTTATCGATTTTCGAATGTTTTCGATTTGATGATGAATTTTGATTATTTGATGAAAAAACTGATTTACGTTTCTGTGTAGTCGATAATGATGAATCTTTTGTGTTTTGAGGAATATTATCGAAATTATTATGTTGTGTTGTAAAAATCGTATCAAATGATGTTGAATCATCGCTTATTGTTATTGATGTTGTTGTATCGATGAACAATGATTTTTCTCGTTTTGTATCTGTTGACTGTTGAACGAGACCCAATGAATTCAATAGTTGTTTTTCTTTGCCAGATGATGTTTCTGTTGGTGGCTCATCAGAACATATTGAATTCATCTTCGAACAAATCGATGGAGATGACATCGACTTTTTAGTTCCACTTGGAGAACATGGCGACTTTTGATGAGATTTCAAATGCGGACTTTCAAGATCATAAGGACGGAATAATTTTGATTTCGGCTTCGAAAGTTTTGATAATTGCTAATATAAAGAATAGTTGAAATTAGATGTAATCTCTAGAATTAGAACATACTTCGGATGATATTTTATCCGTATTTTCTTGTACTGGAATTCTAGAAAATAAACATAGTGAATTCTAGTGTTTTGTTTCACTATAACAATTGACTAATGTTACCGTGGTATTGTATCCGTGATTTTCATATTTGTTAACAAGAATGGAGATGGTTGTGAAAGTCTAGTTTGTTGGGTAAGTAATTGTAAATATGCAGGTGAGTGCATGAGACTAGATAAATGGGGTGGCATAAATCGATAAGGATCATGATGATCAATGTGCCTATAGATGTTTACGACAAGTTTGTATTCATCGAGCATACTGTTTTTCTTTGTTTACCTATTGATTGTAGATGAATTTAAGTTAGAAACATTTGATCCACCATAGACTCGAAGATAACGTCGTCGCATTTCTTCTCTTCTCTCGGTCTATAATCAAAATATTTGCAACATTCTTCAAAATTACGAAGTTAATACTTCATGAATATATTGTGTATACAATCTTAATGCTTGTTCCGATGACATCGAATTATTGACATGAGATGAAATTATTCGATTAGGAAAATCCGTTGATTGTTGAACAAGACTAGAAGTTCCATTGTTATTTACATGTACTGAAGAAGAAATCAAAGTTGGAAAATAAGAATAATCGAAATAGTTGCTGATCATAGACAATTAATTTACTATTTTTGTTTTTTTCTTCGACGTGTTCAGCAAGACGCTTGAGTGCATCGGCAAAACTATTTGTAGTTGTTGGTTTAAGACCAATAAATGATGGAACTGTTGATGATACTGGCCAACTAAATGACATCTAAAAAGAATATAATAGGAGATTCCTTTGTATGATTATTGATGATTGTGATCAGCTGATTATCCTAATAAACATCAATTATCTATTGTGCAATTGTCGTTTGTTGATAATATTCGTTCTACTTACGTGTGTTATGCATATATTCGTGAAATGCAGTGTTCTACGTCGAATTTAAATGTCGGACGTGGTATGTGTGTTAATGAGCGTAAGAGGTGAATGGGAAAAGGGCATCACGACACTCAAGTTCTGTTTGTCGATGGAGAAGCAACATAGCAGTAGGACAACGTGCAAAGCTATATCTCTAGTATGTATATATATATATATATATATCACAGTACCTATTTTTTATGCCACAGTATAATATCGAGTAAAAGACAGTACAAACAAAAAAAAAAGAAAAGAGCCGTTCGTGTTCTTCTTCTTAGACATCAAATAACAAGTTTAAAGTTAAAAAATTAAAATTGTTATATATTATCTCTAATATTACATACTAGTCTCACAGAGTTGTGATCTTTCACATAGATTGACAAATAATTGTTTGGTCTTGAAATAGAGTCATGTATGGAGAGACACGCGTCATCGCAATAAACCAAAATAAGAATAACGTGTAAAGTGTGGCATTCTGTTGATTTTTGCCATCTTGTCGATATATGTGCTATCACCGATCACACATACTGACCGTGCAATGTATCGATTAGACGGATAGAAGGCGACAGAGGCAGGAATCGAGAACAAGAAAGAGTAGAGAGAGAGAATATGCAGTCAAAAGCTAGTTCTACACGTTGAAGACGCCGAAAAAAAACGAGCAAGTCGAGAACCCTAAAATTGTTTCAAGACAATCTACGCATCACACCTGGCTTGGACAAAACAAAAGAGAATTAAAATATGATTGATCTTATGTCCGATGCCAGATGTTACTTACTTCTTTTCAAGCAGTAGTTATTCTGTTGAACATATAACATGTTAACATTTTTCTGTTAGGTTTGTGTGAAACGGAAATAGACGTCCTCTAGTTTAAGAGTTCTTTTTCTTGCTTCTTGAGTGTCTCTCTACACTTGATAAGAAATCGTAAGCTTGCATTCATTGCCGAAACGATTTAAGGCATCATCAATATTTTACGCACACGTACACATACAAAAATAAGAGTGCGAGCGCAGTGAACGTTCCTCTCTGTCTCTCTCTCTCTCTCGTGATTTCCAACTATACTTATGCGTTTTCTTTTTTTCTCCTCCTTTTCCCGACCCACTCACGTAGCTCGTTCAAATTGCTTTCAATTTTTGTCGCCAATCGATAAGTATTAGAAAACAGACAGACACATAGACAGAAGATCGAGATCGACAAGTTGATTGAATAAGAAACAAGAAAGAAATTAGTCTGAGTGAATAAGTAAGAGTGGCACAAAGTTAGAGCGAGAGCATTGACATCTTACAATCATTAACAATACGAAGATAGAACAAATCAATGCGAACTATTAGACACTGGCATAAGTTCTCAGAGGCTTTGAACTCTTAAACACGTTATCCGATTGGTAGATTGTACGCGATATGTTTAAAAATTGGAACACATTCTACATTGGACTTGATGCTTAACTTATTTCCTATGTACAATGATAGATAGACCTCCTACTAGAGAATTCTTCTACGTAAATCTAATACTGTTATTTATTAAAAATTAGCAGAATCTCAATGCTCAATTAGAGTTAGTATGCAATTGCATAGTCTAATAAAGAGCAGTTTAGCGTTTTTTTAATAACCTCCTATGATGCGACTAAAATTTAACAAACGCTTGTTAGAATATTCGTTTTTACTTAATTTCATTCGCTTTCTGTTTGAGTTATGAGGTTTCCAACGTACAAATATAATGTGGAGATGCCATACCTACCTTCGATCTACTCGTATGATTCATCATCATCATTATAATGAAAATCAAGGATTCTTAAAATGATTCAATGGAATTATATGAATAATAAGTAGACGAACAAGTTTCGTAGCTCTACAAATGCTTCATCAAAATAATTGAACGTTGGAAAGTCTTCATCATCGCTTAGCAGAATGGTTTCCTTATAAATTTATGCTTGATTCAATTGATTGCTATTGCTGTGTTATAAGCAACAGCGATAAATAAAATGTTTGCTCTTTTCAAAAATGTCCGTCATATCACTGATTCGATGTATCATGAAACAGAATACAGAAACACTGCGCTCGTTTAATTTATAGCTAGAAAACAGTAGGCTAAACTTGTCACATGATCTCGTTTCGATTGCATTTTTAGTTTAGAATGCAATATATTTCTTACGGTTGACTACAATTACAACAATCATCCACTTCAAAATTAATTATTCTTTCTCGTTCGCCTCGATAGCAGAATTTCTCTGAATGATCCTTTTAAAACTATAATGACACATAATTAAAACAAAAGATATAAATTCTTCAACGAAAACCCATATAGTAAAATTAAATCAACAAAAAAAAAACAAGATTAAGCAATTTGCAAGGTTCATTCAAAATATGAACTCTTATTTCTAACTAAAATTAGACAATAATGAATTTCGCTCGTAATATGACTATTGATAGTGCATGTGCTATTTCTTAGATGGAGTTACTGTAGACTCCGCCAATATGATGATCAAACCATAGCAACCTATATTTAACTTTCAAAATGTCTGAAAGAACATTTGATTGACAAGAACAATAAAATATTATTTTGTTTTTCTGTTTTGATTAGTGTAAGAGAAGATGGCAGACCGAACAAAGGTTCCAAATATGCTCGATACTTTCATGTATTATAATAAAAATCCAACACCACCATTTCCTGGTAGAGGATTTCCCTAGTTGCTATTTCTACATAATTTCAATTATTGATAAATCATCTTAGGATATGGTGTGCCACCTACTTATCTACCTAATCAAACACATATGCAACCGTATGTTGCTCAAGTTGGACTAGATCCTTGGTAATTTAATACGAGAAGCAAATCTTCGAAATAAATTAAACGATAAGCAAAATAAATTCTTTCTATTTCTTTTTTATAGGCCTGTTCATGTACCAGCTTATCCTCAGGAATACGAAACACATTTTCCCCTCGGTTAGATAGACATCTTGTTCTATTTTCTCTTCTTATTTTTTCACGATCATATGTAGGAACGAGTTATTGGTGTACACCCGAATATAAATTAACACCGAATAATCTTAATGATAGTGAACCAACATTGGTTATTCGTGATCATCGAGCTAAACCAGGTGTTAAACTAGCTTATACAGAGAAAGGAGCCGAAAGTGATCCTCGCGTATTTCGTTATCGTTATGGTACTACAGCAGACGTTCCGGCACGACCATACTATTCTCAACCATGGCTTATTGATGAAATTCGAAAAGTCAAACATTAAGGACAATAAAATTTTTCATCAATTCATTCGTTTAGAACATTTATTTTTTTCACTTAGCGAATCAGACATAACGAACATATCATCACATACAGAGAAAATAATAATAAAATGATAAATAATGTCTAATATTCGCCTTCTTCTTCACCTTCAGCAGGTGCTGTATCGGCACCAACTTCTTCATAATCTTTTTCTAACATAGCCAAATCTTCACGAGCTTCACTAATGTCAATAACGAAAGAAAAAAACGAAAACCATTCAACAAAAATTAACCATTTTGAATTATAATACCTGAATTCACCTTCTTCCATACCTTCGCCGACATAATGATGTACAAATGCTCGTTTTGCGTAGAGTAAATCAAATTTATGATCAAGACGTGCCCATGCTTCTGCAAACATTGAAAAGTCAATATCACACCAGAAAGGAAGAAAAAAAAGAATATTGCTTATAATTTACCTGCAATAGCTGTTGTATTCGCCATCATCTAAATCAGTTGATTCAAAGACAGTTTTCTTTTATTTTAACGAAAAAGTGTCGTCTCTCTTACGCAAGCAGCACGTTGAACCTTAGCTAAATCACCTCCCGGTACCACTGTCGGTGGTTGATAGTTAATACCAATTTTAAAACCTATATTTTAAATTAAATAATGAAGAAAAAGTAAACGAGTAATCTAATTATTCTCACCTGTTGGACACCAATCGACAAATTGAATGTTTCGATTAGCTTTCAATGTTGAAATAGTGGCTACGTTAAAATAAAAAATAAAACCGACGACCATCTCAGTTACAAAGAAGCAAATAAACAAAAACGTTTTACCATTGATATCTTTCGGTACAACATCACCTCGATAGAGAATACAGCAAGCCATATATTTTCCATGTCTTGGATCACATTTAACTAATTGATTTCCGGGTTCGAAAAGAGCTGATGTTACTTCGGATGTTGTCAATTGTTCATGATAGGCTTTCTCGGCTGATATGATCGGGGCATATGTTGTTAGAGGAAAATGAATACGTGGATAAGGAACAAGATTTGTTTGAAATTCCGTCAGGTCAACATTAATAGCACCATCAAATCGTAGAGAAGCTGTTATAGATGAAATAACTTGTGCCTAAAATAGAAGATTTTCTCATTTGCTTTTTGTTTTCAATATTTTTTCCTATTGACTATTATCTTGATTTACCATAATGCGATTAACATTTGTATATGTTGGCTTTTCAAGATCAAGGTTTCGTCGGCATACATCATAAACAGCTTCATTATCAATACAAAAACAACAATCTGAATTTTCGAATGTGCTATGTGTCACTGAAAAATAATACGATCTGCAATTGAACAACGATCATAACAATGTTAACTATAAACCGACCAAGAATAGAATTGTATGGTTCTACAACAGCAGTTGCTATACGTGGGGCTGGATAAACAGCAAATTCAAGTTTAGATTTTTTTCCATAGTCAACGGCTAATCTTTCAATAAGTAATGAAGTAAAACCTTTGCAAGGAAAATACAAGAACAGAAGAAATTTTCTGAATTAGTTTTCGTTAAAAATCAACAAACCTGAACCTGTACCACCACCAAAGCTATGAAACACAAAAAATCCTAATAGACCAGAACATTGATCAGCTAATTTTCGAATACGATCAAGTACTAAGTCAATGATTTCTTTGCCCACCGTATATCGACCACGAGCATAATTGTTTGCTGCATCTTCTTTGCCCGAGATAAGTGTTTCAGGATGAAATAATTGACGATAAGTACCAGTTCGTACTTCATCTATCAAGAGAAGAAAGAAACCTGGAAATTTTCCTACTGTTGACGTACAGCACAAGTTTAGAGCATTTGTGTTGGCCTGATTTTTTCTCCAGTGTAACAAAAAATAGAAAATTCGAGAAATATTTCTTCGGTTAAAACGTTTCTCAGCTATGATGACTAAGCTTGATAATTTCTACGAAGTGTTTTCAATGAGAGTGAGCCAAACATCATGAATCTTAAATCCAGATATTTATGGTTCATTCGAACACTATGAGAAACGATTCCATTTGATATCCATGCCGTAATAATAAGGGTAGTATCAAGCTTTGTGGGTGCTAAATTTTATGAAGTCTACAATAGTTCTTCAGTTTATACTGCTCGTTGAAAAACAAATATTTCCTCTAAAACTTTCAAAAGTGAACTAATCCTCTCAAATAATTTTTTTAAGTATTGATTCATATTTTTGTTGAATTCTACACAGAACATAGTTTCGAGAAGAAAATCTTAAAACTAAACAATTGCTCTAAACTGAAATTCGCTATTATTTCAGCTGACTCTATCATTCCTACCAATAACTGTTGGTTCAAGATCAATAAAAACCGTTCGAGGTACATCTATTCAATGCAAACAACATTCATTGAGGACTAATTTTTGAATATATATATATGTATCTCACATTTTCCAGCTCCTGTCTCGGCAAAAAACGTTTGAAATGAATCATCACCCGATCCAAGGGTACAATCAGTTGGCATTTGTCCATCAGGCTGTATTCCATGTTCAAGACAATATAATTCCCAGCATGCATTTCCGATTTGTACACCACATTGACCAATATGAATAGAAAGACATTCACGCTGGTGAAATCGAAGAAAAGAAAAACGATATTTTCTATTTATCGAAGCAAACTTCGAATATTCATATTTACCATCGTAGAATTAGTTTCAAAAAACAATAGACAAAACGAAAAATTCAGATGATGCCTTTGTTTGATTAAATCAGTGGTTTCGTCTAGATTCAATGTAAATCACTTATTGTTTTATCGCGCTCTTTTCTTTCCTATTGTTTTACATAAATCATTGATTAATGAATTTCTCAACAATCAGATAGAACAGTCGATTTTTACTTGATAATCGATCGAATTGAAATCTTTCAAATTTATTTGAAAAATAAAATAAATTTCGAAAGACAAACATTTCGACAAAATACTTTTTTTCCTCTTTCCAATTTACATTCATGTTCAACATATTAACTTCCTCACTTACGAAAGATTCAATAAATTCTTCATGATTAATTGTTAATATCTATGTACATTCAACATGAGAACATCTATTAAATTTTCTACGCGTTCAAGATTGCATATAATAGCATCTTAAGTTTTCTGAAAAATTTTCAAAATGTTACGTACTCGATGACATGATCGAACATGATTGTTTTCATACTTTTCATATCCATATCTATCGCTGTTCAATACTCGAATAATATTTATGAATTAACATGCTATGTGTTTTGAAGTAATAGATCTGTATTTGTAAAGTGAAGCATATGTGAAAGATTAATTATAAATTGCAAGAAATTTCAATGAACTTGTCAGTCATCATACTCGTGCCATGAATTGCAACATTTTGAGTTGCAGAAAATAATATATAATATTTGATGATTCATTACAAAAGTTAAAAACAAAACTTTAATGCTGTCTAAAAGATCTGAAAATAGACAAGTCTATGTCTGAGTAATACAAAATTACATCGACATCATTATATTATCTTTCTACTATCTTTGAGAATCACTAGAGTAGCACCAATTAATGCATGACTGTTTACTAAATGATACTGCGTCAGAGATGCAGTTTGAAGGTTCCAAAAATCGAAACGAAAGAATCGAAATTCGAACTGTTCTTTCAACGTTTTTTACTTGAAACTGTTAAGGACCGAAATTTGATCGACTTTTATCTTCATGTTTGTTTCTTCATTCTTCTATGATTCCTCATGAAAAAAACTTGTCATCTTATCGTCACACTTGATTCTACTTGTCTCGCTAAATATTCAACTAATAAATCTTAAATGTCGATATCATGAACATAGAAAGCTCAGGATGCAAAATTTCACATCATTCTGAATAACAAAGCATCGATATACGGATAGCTGTGATCGAGAGATTCAAAAACAAAACTAAAATAACGGCTACATGTAAAACTAGTGTTTGTGACGATTATCATGAATAGAGATAGAAAATAATGGTTCCTACCTATTTTTAAATCTCTTTTATATATCTGCAGTATGATTTCGCTTTCCTTTGTAGGCAACTGGAATTGTGATTTGTACAGCTATAAAAAAAAGTACAGAAAGTATGAGATTTTAAAAAATGTATGGCGGTTTTCTGAAGTGAATTTTCTGCAGTTGTAAATTAGAAAAATGAATTTATTTTTAACTCTTTGATCTTTGAAATATTAGATCTACATTATCCATAGTGTGAGAAAAAGGAAGATACTCGACCTTTTTGAAATAAATCATTTTCTACTTAAAATCGATAATGATTTTTCGGAACTTCTGTGTGATTCTATGCATTGCTGAGAGTCTATGCTAGCAATTTAGATAAGTTTTGTACTCGTAACGATTACTTAGCAAACTGAAGACATTGAGCCATCCAATGGACTATCAAGCCTCTGTGTGCCAGCAGTAGAATAATAAAAACAAAAATAATAGTAAATGTATTACAAACCTTGGATCATGAGAATTGGTAATCGTATGCACTATGAACTAAGCGTTTCTAGAAGTTATACAACCATATGAAGCAAATTTTATGCTTGTTTTATATGTACCGAAAACATAGTTTCCTTTGACGTAAATTTTTGTCGGTTTAGTTTTGTACATTTAATGGCGTGAGAAAAGACACACACATACGCACCAAAAAATTCATGTTTCGCTCTATCTTCTGACTTCATCACAGAATTCTTTGACGAATTAATGATGAAGTTATTTATTGGCTTCACTAGAAACGTTTTTTAAGGGTGTGAGTCAGATGATATCATTTTTTTTAAAGCAGAACGAGTATTTTGCCCAATCGGATCATAAAAGGGTTTCTTCTCTTCTTTTTCATCTACGATTTCAAGAAAATACTATTTGTTAATAAGAAATATGAATCATTGCAAAATAAAAAAGGAAGCATTGAAAATTCTGGAGAATTTAATAATATTTGATTGATGTCCAAGAACGCATGAGCGGTTCTGGTTCTTAAATTTTAGAAACCGAACTCGAAACCATAGTTTTTATCAGCTTTACCAACCAGAAACATTGCTCTGGTAGCTGCGTGTCATTGAACTGATGGACTCTAGTCGAGATTAGTTGCGCATGGTACAGGAACACCAGTTTTTGGCAAGTACTAATATAATTTGGAAAACTTCTCTATTGAACTAACCCTCTTGTATCTTCATTGTGGATTTCCAACTAGAATGGCATTTATTCTCACAGAATTCTTTTTCGATTCTATCATATTATCAAAAAATGTTGTTTGTGCTTTACTAATTGCATTCGGGAGAACTATGAAAAAAAGAAGAGAATCAGAAGTCTTTACTGACATTTGCTTTTCTTTTTCTAGATTTCTAGTGTTTTCTTTATGTATTTCTTTTATAATTGTGAAAGTTGAAACAGCTAGTGCTCATCTACAAAGAAGATGAAAAAGCTGCAGGTTTGCTAGGAATAGATCGATACTGATACTAAAAAATAGAAATCTGAACTAGTTGGTGTCGAAACTGAGTTGCTAAAGTTCCCTTTTTTGACCCATGATGAACTATTGAATTCTTGTTCTTTTTTTGGGTGTCTATCATCAGCATCGCCAGACAATCAAAGGGAATTTCATGAAGTTTCAAAATTAGTAGACGTGCTCGGAAGTAAAAATTGAATGACAACTTTTACTGTTTGTTTTTGTGCATAAAAAGCTAGCTCTGCCACTTTTAGTCAATAATAACAGTATAAACGCTTCGAAAAGTTTCATGAAAAGTCAATTTATTCTTAAAATCATGTTTCTAACATTTAGGGTGTCATTTCGCCACGCATACTCTTTCCATTCACTCTATTGATACCGTTCAGTTCACTCCTATCTAATGCTCATTGATTCATTTACAGTCGGTTAGAAAGAAATATAAACGAATAAGGATTCAAATTGTATGCCAACGAAAATGATCAATAGTTATCTTTGAAATAGATAGTAGTTTTTCAGCCGATTTATGGATAGTAATCGGATTATTCTGTTCAAAAAATCGAAGTTTGCTAAAAAAAAGAACACAAATGTTAGCAAGCATAACAAAGAAGTATTATACTTTTCGAAAAAGAAAACATTTTTAAGATGTAGCATATAGTTGCAACACAATTGTCATTGCGTGACATAACAGATTCTACATAGCGCAATGATTATTGAAGAAGATACTGAATAAGTTGTTCATGTCCTAGAAATCGCTTAATCCATTGATGTTTATCCTGCTAGTTTTTCTATCACTCTACGTTTTTTTCTGCTTGCATTCATATTTTCTTTGTGCGTCAGTTTATTCCTCATCTTTATTTTCTCTTCTGTCGATCCGATGTCATTTTCATGACAGGTCTATATCATCGCATGGATAAAAATGAAACAAATAGGCTTTACCAGCCATCATATTATTATTGTTCATCTATTTTAATCTGCTATAAGCTTACTGAACACAATTAACATGAAAGTTTATTGTGTGACATGCTGTTTTGAAAGAGTATCCAAGGTAGACGAGTAAGATTTTTAAAAAACTGCGAATTCATGCACATGGATCAATAACGAATAGTGTGGTCCTTTCACTAAATCATTTTCTAAGAAAAACTATCACTCAGACTAATTGTCAAAAATATTCATTCCTATTTTGTAGTCGTATCATCTGAATATACATTTCTATTATGTCATACAACGAAGTAAAAAATGCTTATGAAACGGTCTTGTTATCTTCAGATGGCATGAAATTTTTTAATGTTGATATTTAAATAAGATGTATACATGGATGTATTTAAAAAAAGAGCAATAAGGTAGAATACAAGTCGAAAATGAAAGAAACAACACAACAAATATCTAACCAATAAGCTGATTATTATTATACAAAAGACAAAGATAAAGAAAACAAAATGATTGATTTTATCTGACAGAATTTTGATTTTGTTTTTGTTTCATTCGATATTACTTGATATGATAAAAAAAGCATTACGTAAAACACTCGATGGAAAGCAGGTTTCGAGTAAATCACGTGTTAAATATGGACATTGATTAACAAATTGTTCGAGTAAAATATACGTGGCTTCTTTATGTATGATATCATTTGGTAAGCCATTTGAATTATTTGATGTTGAATTATTATTTGCATTTGCATATTTCGTATTTTGTCCACAATCAACATCGATTAAACGTAATAAACTTGATGATGCTAATGCGAGAAATTCCTTACAACGATCTTCAATATGTCGTTGACCGTGTTCAAAAAAGAATGTTGTAATTAATGTATTTATAGCACGTATTAAACAATGACAATTATTTGCATGTGAATCTAATGCAACAATATATTTTGTTGATTCAAGTCTTGCTAAGCGTGGCAAAGCAACAGCTATATAAACCATGACTAGACATGAAAGTATATATTCTTCAGATTCGTTTGTTGTCGATGATGGATCAGTTATGCTATTATTAGCACTATTCATAGAATTTTTTTGATTTATTAATGCTTGACATAATGTTGAATCTATTATTGTCGATGTACCTGTCGATGAAATCATTTCATTAATTAGTAAATGATGTTGAGGATCATTTGAGAATGTTGTCGTTTTATATTGAGAATAAAAATGTTCTAATGTGACCATTAAAAATGGCATACGTTTATTTAAAACATCTTCTAATGCTTCTTCAATAAGACTTTTTAATTGTAATAACACACCAATTAATATAACACGTTGTAGAAGTAAATCAACGTGTTCAAGTTGTTTTAAGTATAGTTTCATTTGTGCTGGTTTATCGAAATTTATACGAAGATTATTAAGAAGATCACGTTGACTATGTGTTAGTTTTCGAATTTCATTGATTTGTTGAACGCAACGATAAAGTATCATTTCACATAGATATTTACAACCGTCTAGAACAAAAACCAAGAGATTTCTCATTATGATTGAACTCGAAGAAGAATATTATTGTTTTATAATTAGAAAGAAATATGTAATGGGTATATGAGATGATTGACTATCTTCCTAGATTAATATGATTCGAAATGATCAATGAATTCGTCTTGTTGAATATTTTATTTTTTCAAAAAGGTGACTGCGTCTATAATACAACTAGTATGATTGGTATTGAACGACGTTTAGATCTCGTTAATATTCATGCTTGAAATTTAATTCATAATTTAAGATTATGAAGCAGAATTTTATTATCAATTGAGTATTATGAGATCCAGTTTTACTGGTATGAATTTTTGAATTAGGAGCAAAATCTGTAAAACGCTTTAAATCTGATCTTTCGTTGTTAGTTGAATAAATTCGATTGAAACTGAAATGTTGGTAGATCGATAGATGAATAGTAATTTTCTGACAATTAGAATGATAAAAGTATTTCAGCTTGGTAACCAAATTCAACTCTACTAAAGTATCTACTGTTTAAGCTGTGTATTTTAATTGATGATCATGATTCTTTTTCTTACGTAGATATATTTCTTATTGAATTATTATATCCCCTTTGTCGAATTCCCATTCGACCACGATGAAAACCGATGGTCGAAACTGCATCAATAAAATAGTCAAATATTATTGCTCCAATATCGTAATAACTATACTCTCTCTGTGTTAAATCATGATCTCATATCTCGGATTCATAACTTTCAAGAGAAAAACAAAGGTTCAAATGCAGATTCACGCCTATTGCGATTGTTTAGAAGTTAAAATTATAGATAAATCTTACATGGTTTAATTAATTCGACTAGTGCTCGTAATTCATTAAATGAAGCATATTCTTCGGGATCAAATGGTAATGTTAAATCTTGTTGATGAATACTAACAAATGATCGACGAATAGGCGAATAAACAATGGTACCCATTGTAATACGTTTAACTAGTACTTCAAGGAACCAATGTGTATAAAGTGATGTTATTGTTTCATTTCCTGCACTGTCTAATGGTTGACTTTGTTGTAAAAGTACTTCATTGAATATTCTTGTTGTGTCGATTTGACAATGAGATTCAACTAATGTTAGTATGTCCATATATGATTCAACAGATGATAATAATTCTGATGGTTTAGCAATTTCCATAGCTGGTGGACGATAATTAACCATTTCGGATAAAGATTTATTAAAACGATTTTCCAAATGTGATATTAAATATTCATTCGGTAAAAATTTATGTTCCCATATTGTTATTTGTTTACGGTAAGATATTGAAAAACATAACTCATTCAGCACCATCATTAATTTATCTGTTTTTGTCATATCACGACGATTCGATCGACGTGATTCGTCGCCTGGTAATGATATTTTAACAACAGTGGAATTCGATCCTATTGTTGTATCGTGTTTGGATGAAGAACTATGTTTTTTCGACAGTTGCTCAGCTGGTATCTTTTTTCGTAGACGTGATATAACTGCATTCTTAGGTAAAAGCTACAAAAGAGCATAGAAAAAAAACTATCAGCTAATAGACTTGGTGAGGGAAGAAGTAAACAATCAAATGCTTAGCATTTCAATAGTTCTACTTTTTTATATTGGTCGAGCATAGTATTCTTTATAAAAATCGTAAATTAATTTCAATTTCAATGGAGACATATCCAAGAATAAACATCGAGCAACTTTTTATAGAAATCTGAAGAAATATTAAATTTTTTTTCCGATTCCAAGCGATCTATTCAGCTTGGGTGTTAAAAGCATGAGTTTGCCAAAAAAGTCTCTGGCTCTGCCGAGAATTTCAATAAAGAAAAAGTTCGCATTTTACAATTCCTTGTTCTCTTAAAGCATTTTAAAGCGTATTCTATATTTAATAAAACTATTCTTCGATTCTAACCTGAGTATTCACTATTCAGTAACGATCGTTATAGAATATTTCCTAACGAATAATAGTGAACAGAATTTCCATATTCATATTATCCATACAATCTAGCTGATTCGCTCGACGATTGGCTACTTATATTTTTCTATTCACTAGAAATCAATAATGAAAATGTCGGCTATACACTAATTGCAAGCTTTCCGTGTTTATTTCTATGGTTATATACATTTGCCGACGAACAATACAAAATGAAATCTACGAAAAGAACGCATCGTGATCAAGTATCTTATATTCAACTACATATCATATTGTCTCATGTGTTAATAAAAAATATATAATATCTAATGCCTGAATAGGTTTCAATATTCCGACAAACCAAGAAATATCTTTTCAATCTTACCTGTTCATTCATAAGAAAATATTCATTTGCTATTTCTGATACCGTACTTTTAATTTGTTTACATATTTCATCAATAAAAGCATGTGCACTTTTTAAACTTAAATCTCCTATTTGTTGTCGTTCTTCAGGACATAATTCATGTGTTGCATTTATAAAATGTTGACATATCAATGGAAAAGCAATAGCGTAACGTAT
This sequence comes from Rotaria macrura, assembly GCA_900239685.1. NCBI lineage: Eukaryota > Metazoa > Rotifera > Eurotatoria > Philodinida > Philodinidae > Rotaria > Rotaria macrura. The sequence goes on from OENT01000278.1 coordinate 102,049, forward strand.
TTGTGATGGATAATAAATACACGATGAAAATAAATGGTCGAATTGTGTTAAATAAAAATAAAATATTGATAAATCACTTGTTTCATAGAGTAATGTTTCAATATCATCCACACATTTCGAATGAAAACAGATGGTATTCATTGTTTGTGCAAAATTTTCATTGTGCGAAAGTGATATAGACGATAAAGATGATTTTTTTGTTACACTTGTATATGCTTGCATACGAAACCAATCAAGACGTAATGCACGTAAATCGGCACTTGTCGATGTTGATAGTGTTGTTATTGTATTATAGAATGATGTTAACAATATTGATTCATCTTCTGTACATGACATATTAAGATTCTTTATATTTGTTTGTAAATCATTTGAATCGAGTGTTGATAAACATTCAATATAATATTGTTTTACAACAGATGAATACGTTGTTATTAAATGACGAATTTCTTCTGCGAAAGAAAAATAGAATCATCAAAATCAATATACGATCGAAATTCTATGATAGCAATAGAATAATTTACCCATATAAAATAAAAATTCTGGATATGTTCGATCACTATAATCATCACGTGTTGTACCAGCTGTTTTTTTATTCGTTTCTTTTTGAAGTTTAGCCGGAAAATTTTCACTATGTCGTAATAACCAAACGATTTCATCTCGTGCTAAACTTAATGCAGTGAATGCTGTTAAAAGTTTCGGACCTAAAATATGAATAATTCAATAAGTATCTAGTTGTTGAATCAACAAGGTGATCTGTTTTTTCGTTTTAAAAGAATCTTTGAATAAAAACACAACATAGACAATATCTATCACATTGATGTTTTTTAGTCCTCGATTGTTACAAATAAATACATTTTTTTTTCTTTCAAAGTTTCAGATATTGTTTACTATTGTTCATTTATAAAGAATTTTTAATAGGAAGAAAGAACCTTTTCAAACGAATATCTGAATTTTAAATGTTCGAAAAGATATTTCATGTTTAATTTCGAAAGAAAGATCCTATTTACACATCTACTAACCAAGTAATGCTGGTTGATCAGCAAAAACTAATGCTAATTCTTTCAATTGCGGTCGAATATATTTTCGTCTTTCACGTCTATATAATGGTTGATCACTTATAGCTTTTTTAAATGTATCATTTAATAATTCCGTTAATTTCAATTGTCTATATGATTTATAAATATCTAAATTTTGATGTAAATATTGATGTGTTAATAATAATTCATCGCGATAGAGAACATGAACAAAACTGCTTGATAATGCTTTTTCAAATAGTTGCAAACATTTAGAATTCATTATTAATTGTTGTGGACATACAATCATTGCATAGATAATCCAACGTTCAATTGTTTCTTGTGATAAATATTCACATGGTAAAACCTCGGACGTGTCCATTAAATGTGCTGTTTGTGACGTAGCAAGTAAACTAAGTAAATTTTTTGCTCGCCAATCCGATACCTTACATGTACGACGATCATATACAGGTGCTAGTGATTGTATAGCATCGCCTATTGAACGTACATGTGGAACGAATTCATCATGTAGTTTACGTAATGGTTGTTCATAATCGATTATCATTTGACCAAGACGTGGAAAACTTGCATCACCATGACCATGTATTAAATCTGTTGCTATATTGTATAAGCCAAGAACTATTTTACGATCATCAACACGTGATAGAAGTATCATGAGTGATACGTATGTTGAGATTAAGTCCAAATAAGATTTTGTCAAGTCATAATTAAGTGTCTAATATATAATACGACGAAAAAAAATAAATAAAACAGTTCATATTAATAAATGAAAATAGAAAGAACAATGATTGACATACAATATCAAAATGAACTTGACAAGCATCAATAGTAGTTAATAAGTCGGTAACATGATCCTAGACGATGCAAATATGACTTTGTAGGTTGTTTACATCGCGAAATAAAAAGATCGAAACTTACACGAAATTCTAAAAGATCAACAAATGTAAAATAATATATTGCAAGTGATTTGATTATATCAGTTTTAATAGACGTAAGTGGTTGAAATTGACTCTATTAAAATATCCAAAATAGTACATGTGTTGGTTAATTACACAAGTAAACATCAATACTTTATCAACAGCTGGAAATTTCTTTTGTATCTGACGTAGAACCGAATCAAGATTTTTATCCAGAAGAAATGATGGTTTCGATTTTGTTTCAGCACATGCCTAAAATAAATTACATATAATAATGTTTGAAATCTTTCTTTTCATATCATCGAACTCTGTTTTAAATGTAATATTTTATTTTCGCTGAGGGGGGGGGGGAGGGTGGGCGGGAAGGAAGTTTTACAATTAAGTTGTTTTTCGAGAAAATAAATTTTTTGCATGAATGAATTATCGAACAGTGAAAAGTACTTTTGATCACTTAGTTTGAGTTTGATTTTCTACTGATAGGATAATATTGATTTACAATTCAGCCGATAGCTATCTTGGAAATAGCATATTTTGTATTCGTTTATCCTATAGAATGAATGTCTAAGTTTATTAATTGATTGAATCGAGCCTAGGAAAATTCTTTTGCAATTCTCAAAATATTAATCGTAAAGAAAAAACTAAACGATGTATCTCCATGCCTAACACAAGTTTGATATTGTTATGATATGCCAAGATTTGTGTAGTACTTGAGTGATAGAATTGAGAAACAGTAACAGATTCCACAACAACTCTTTTGAAGTCTTTCATTTTATTCTTTCCATCAATGAATCTTAGCATATTATCAATGCTCAATATTTCAGTGCCAAAATCATATAAGTATTCGTTGCTGTTAAATGTGGAGTTTCAACTTTCACAAGAAACTTCTCACTAGAGCTTATTCCATTAGATGCCGTATTGTCCTATGTCAATAATGATTATTTATCATTTCAATATGATTCATACGGAAAAATCATAAATCTCTCATACTAATGGAAGTGTCTTGTTTTCTAGTAATCAACCTCAAAAAAAGAAAACAAACATTATCATACACATGAGAATGAGGCTTTCTTCTTCATATCGATTTTTTACTCAGACAACTATTGCAGAGTCATTTCCATGTGTCTGACGAACTGCATTCAATGACGCTCAATCGGTTATTTGCATTCATAAGGTATTATTTGAAGAACCTATTTTATTACTTTAGAAAATATCCCTTCAAAATTTTTTAGTAATTTAAAAAAAATTAGAGAATACAGCATTAGTCTATACAATGTGTGACAGTTAATAAAATAAGACAACATGTGCAGTAGCTTTTCAAACTTAAAGATTGCACTAATACTCCATAGAATGTAGTCTTAGGTAAATGCAAGTCTTGGCTAGATTCCATCGAGACGTATGCATTTCATCAATTGTTTTTTGTTCATAAATCTTCAGAAAGTGGACGCGTGTGAAAATATAAGAATGCAAATATATCTGTGTGTAAGGGTGAGTGCGCGACTAAAGTAATCCGAATCGATATACTGTTAGAAAATTTTCGTGTTATTCTCGTAAAAACGTCAATTTTCTTTTCAATGAACTAAATAATTTACTTTTTTAATATTGAATATTCTCGTTAGCATTCCAATGCCTCGATCATTTAGAATTGTTAATTTTTCTGCCAATTTTTGTTGATGAGGATTAATTTGATGAGCCATTCTCGTAATCTAGAAAAGAATTAAACGAAAGAATAATTAAGTTAATAAATAAATAGATAGTTCAATCATTCAATTTCTTGATAAGACAAAAAAAACGAATTAATTTGAAAGACAATCATATACTGCTGACTTTTCCCTCGTATCACAATGGTAGTATTGGTATATCAAGTAAAGATTTCATCAGATTAGTTCCATTGATAAAATGTGTTGTTGCAATAATAAAATCATGATTTTGATCAGCTAAAAATCTCAACGCTGCTATTTCGCCATACGTGATACCACCAACGAAAACAACTAAGGTCACTTTCGATTCCGTTGATTGTTGTTGTTGCTGTTGTTGTTGTGTTTGTTGTTTACTTGTTTTATTTAATGAATTAATAGATGTTGTCGAGTCATGCCTATGTCGTTTTAATTCCATGGGCACTTGTTGTGTATCAATAAATGTTGCATCTGGCAAAATATTCATTGTATCTTTAATGTTATTTGTTGTTTGAAAAACGATTTTTTCAATTAAACGTACACTTAATGGTGCATATTGATAATATATATAATTAATGTCTTGTGGATCAGTAACACTCATTGCTTGATCATCTTGTAATAAATTAAATTCTCGTTTTAATCTTTCGAAATTTGTTTCATTAGTTTTTATTGGCGTTGAAATTTTATTTGCATCAGGTACTAACAGTATACCAACTCGTTCTAGAGCATTTATTAATACAAGATATTGTAAACCGTATGTTTGTATAAGATCTCGTTTTATTAAATCATAATCTTTTCGTTTTAATTGTGAACATAAGGAATGTGTTATTATCGATAAATACCGTAATATATAAAAAATACTATCTCTCCATGCAATTCGTTCATCAATTTGACGTATTGCCATTTGTAACATTGGTGAAAATAACATTGACAATTGGTTGGATAAATACATATCGTACATAGATGTTAGTTGATCTTTTATACAAAATGCTAATTCAAGATGTGTTGATAATGTTTGAGTTTTCACATTTTGATTTGACATTCGAGTTACAAATTCACGTAATTCAACTAATTTTCTACCTTGCATTTGGGATGCTGAGCCGGAAAACTGCGTATCGAAATCAGTACGTAATTGGCGTTGAGCACGTGCGCCTTCTTGAAGAATTTTACCCACAGATATCATATGTAAATAACGTGTATCGCAATATAATTTATCTGTACTTAATAAACGAACAGCTACTTTTTCTTGTGTAGCTGCATCAAGTTTTTGTGCTTCACGAAAATCAGGACTAAACGATGTTGTTGGAACTTCGATACGATTGAATTGGATACCTAGAAGAATCAAATTTTGTGACTCCATGTATAAAAAAAGTTATTGCTTTTTATTTTTGACACCTATGACAACAATTAGAAATGATGGAGAAAATCTATTATATAATATTAATCTTTTGTTCACTCATAAATTAAGTCGTGCACGACACCCATGCATTTCTTATCGATACTATAGCTGTTTAAAAGCTTGCTCTTTATTAAATACTTTCGGTGACCGAAAAAATTGAATGTTTAAAGAACTCAAATTAGAATAAGTAACTGTTAAAATAATCAGTTATGATCACTGATACCAAGCTACTCTTTTTTTATCGATGTTGTATTATAGCATAGGAATAGCAAGACAGAACATACGACATCTAGAATAAACGATTCTCGTCACAATCTGATTCCAGTCAAAATAAGTAATCATAATATTCATCCATAAAATACACTCTAGAATTATAGTATTAGTTAACTAAGCTGATAAATTCTATTTAAGTTGTTTATCACTCATTATAGTCACTGAGATGTGCTAAGTTGGGATTCGATAGTGATTTATCAGTTGAAAGATTTGTTTGATTGTAAATGAAATAAATATCATTATAAAGATACTGAATAGCTCTCAGTGATTGTAACAAATTATACTAATATTATTGTAATATGTAAATTTTAAAATTCGACATAAACCGTCCAAACTAGCTAGATATATTGTGTATTATCGGATACAAAAATACAAACTTGTTCTAATTAAAGAACTTTACAGCAATCTCTCAGCCGACACGAGGTTAGATATCTACGATTGTTTTCGAATACATGAAACGACGAGCACCGTTTCATATTGCATAATTTTCTTAATCAAGTTAAACATCGAATTTTTCACTACTTAAATTTCACTAACAATTTTTACATATTCAAACAGAATACTGGACAATAGTTGATGATATCGAACTAGAGGTAGTCTTTTCTTCCATTGAATATACACATGTATTATCAGACAATGGTTAATTTCGTTTTGTTCAATCTTACCAAAGACTTCGTCAAGTAAAGCTTCATACGTTGCCGGTATCATCATTGGTGTAATTAAATCAACTGATCGATCAATTAGAATAAGATTTTCGATCTGTGTTGGCACTTTTTTTTCATTATCTGGTACTTCACGTTGCATTCGCATCATATTATCGTAACATTGTTTAGCTTTGTCACCTTTAATAAATACATTAGGTATGATACCGTACAATTGCTGTAATTGTATAAGACCATGTGCTAAATTAAATATTGGTGTCGTATCTTTATTGATATATAAATCTCTAAAACAATCATAAGATTCCATTGATATTAAATCTGTATCGATAGGTAAGAAATCTAGATTTAGTTCATCAATAATAATATCACCACGAACACCTCTCTCTTTTAATTTTTCTTCACAAACACGAGACTGACGTGGGACAAATATAATACCATATTTTTTTAAAATATTTTCTTTCGTTTTCAATTGACTTATTTTGTTCATTTCATCGCGTATTGTATTAGCAATTATTTCCATATAGATTGGTTTAGGCCGTACAATAAATAATGTTATTTTATAATCGGATGTATCATGTTGACGTTCTTTAAATATGCGAATATCATTCGCACCAAGTTCATTCAACGCTTGAATATGACCAAGTAAATTTTTTATATCATCATCAATAATAACACATTTTTCTTTTGTAAATTGTTTAGGTAAATTCGTCTTTTCCGTATGAAATTGATTCGTACAACGTTTGATTTGTTGAAGTATAGAATCACGTAAAATCGTCAAATTAATACGGCCAGTTTTTAAATGACTAAAATCTTGCTTTAATTGTGTATTGCTGGGTTTCGCTGACATGTTCCAATATTCTGCCGATAAGAAAACAAACAACTAGATAGAAGAAGTTCAATAGGGATACAAAAAGAAACAGCGAAGAAAACAATATGACACCACAGCGCCACGAAATCAAGATAAATAACGTTGATTGTAGTGTTTTATATTATAGCCAATAGAAATAAGCAAGATAAGAGATGAGGCGGAGAGATTGATTGTTGCTTGAATCTCTTGACGAATGAATGATTCATCGGAAAAATAAACACTCAGAATAAAAAAGCACACACACTTTCACTTAATCATATGATTTTTTTGTTACTTGACAGAAACCCGACAATAGGAATGAATTACTTTATTATTCATAAATGATGTGCGCTGTATGCTAATCAAATATTATTCGATGGCAAATATATATATATATATATATACGTTGCATGCCTACTTACGTCAATATATTGTTTCAGATAGTCATGTGATAGTGAAGAACTTCTTATTTTATAACGAATGGCAGTCAGTACACCAAATTTCATAGAAGAAGATGATGCCTGGGATTTTGATCGATTAGATATTTTAGCTGATAAACGAAAAAATACAGGGCTTCTTAAGAATCAAAATGAACCTTTGCCAACAATAAATAGAACAACTACGTAAGAATTCATTAAAATTTAAACATTAAATACAATTATTCTTTCTTTTTTTCTTGTTTTTATTTGGAAATCTTACAGATCTGATTCAAACTCATGGAGTATTTCACGTTTTCTATTGAATTTTCTATCGATTTCACCGCATGCACTTGTTCAAGCAGAAGAAAGATTATATCAAGGTACTTATTAAACTATTTTAAGCTTATTTATACTCATTAATAAATATATGTATCTTATCTATCTAGATTTGAAAAGAAAATATTATGGTGAATATGTGCATATTCGGTAGGTTATCAAGAAGAACAATTTTCATTGATATCATATACATATATGTGTATATATTTCTTAGTGGTGATAATCTTATTTGGACTGTACGAAGTTTAAATTCATCAAAAACTGCTGCTTGTCCAATTGTACTTATACATGATTTTGGTTGTGCTAGTGGTATATGGATAAAGAATATAGACTTTTTAAGTGCGCGTCATCCTTTGTATATGTTTGATCTACTTGGCTTTGGCCGTTCATCACGGCCAAATTTTGATCAGACAAACTCATTAAATGCTGAAACGAAATTCATCGAATCAATTGAAGATTGGCGCATAGCTGTTGATCTACACACTGAATTCTACTTGATTGCCCACGGTTTCGGTGCCTATTTAGCTACATTATATACGATGAGATATGGACACTACATTAAAAAATTAATACTTCTTGATCCATGGGGTTTTAATCCAAAACCTGATGAAAATCAATTCAGTTTAAGTAGACCCTTGTGGATTAAAATGTTGGCTTATGTCATGCGAACATGGACTTCATTTTCAGCATTTCGTTATCTGGGACCATTAGGTAAATAGTAGATTAATGAAATATGATGTTTATCTTGACAAAGATTCTTTATTTTCTTAATGGATATCTACATCATAATAAGTTATACTACTCTAGAAATAGTTTATAATAAACTTCTTGTTATAATACAAGTTCTCCTCTAAGATAATCAAAATTTTAAGAACAATTTTCAAAGATGATAGATACTCCCGATCACTACAACTTAGCACTGTAATTTACTTGAGGGTAGACTCATATGTTCATACTGTGTCTCGTAATATTAAAAATTGAGATAATATGAATTTTGTTTTTTTAAATTTCTGATCATTTTGAAAGACGTTTGTTAAGTGAAATAGTAACAATTTCATGTAACATATTTGATCGTGATATCAGACATCAACAAAATCAATATGAAAACTATTTCTAAATATTCTTCTCTTTTATGATTATTCGATATCAAGACGATGTCTGACTTCTTACCGAGCTTTTCTGCAAAAAATGGATAATTAACCTTCCCTAGATCTCATAGAGACGACCCTCAAGACTTTCTCATATCTGCTATGTCCGGAGATGTTTTAATCTATTTTTTTATTTCGATCGGAAATGCATGCTAGTTAAAGTTTCTTATTCATTATTTAGGCTTACCATTATTAAAAATATTTACACCACGTTGGAGGCGTCTGGCACCTATAAGTCCTTTAGCAGAAAGATCCAGTGCACTTCATGAATATTTATATTATGTCAATGCTCAACCAGCTAGGTAGAACTTAATATTATACTTGAACGATCATATTTATATAGACGTTCTTCTTTTGATATCCTGTAAAGTGGTGACCTAGGTTTTCAAGCCTTAGCATCATGGTATGGTTGGGCTAAAAATCCCATAATTCATATTGACCATTCACGTATAGAAAGTATATCCGATGAAATTTCACTTGTATTTATTTATGGATCACGTACGAACATTGATAATTCAGCTGCACATCAAATTCTACAACAACGTGGCGGGAATAATACTTCTATTAAAGTATGAGAGGAAGAAAATCAAAAGTATTTGAAGTTAAATTCTTGATTATTTATTGTAGATTATTCATAATGCGGCACATTTCTTTTTTATGGAAAAACCAATTCAATTTCATGAAGTTATGAGTGAAATATTGAGTGATTTACCACATCGTTTTCGTACACTGGCATCAGGAGATAAAACTATAACTACAACTCTAATTTCTGAGTAAGAAACGTGCAATAGAATTCACATGAACATTTGAGTCAGATGTATTATTGAAAAAAGAAAACATGATTCATTGTTGAAAGCAAGATTTCAATTTTAACGCCGTGATTAGTTTTTTTACTTTGTCTTCCCTATGTATTCATTGCAACCTCGTTTATAACGAATCCTTTCTGTTTGTATTTTGTGATTGATTTGTTTGTTTTTTTCTCTTTAGATTTTTACTGTGAATCATAACAGTATTATATTTTCTTATTTCTTATCGAATGTGATAATTAAATAAACGATATTTTAGATAGGTGAAATTATGGCAATGACGACGAGTAATGACTTAATAGGAAATGATAATGACTTAACATCAGCATCGAATGCTATTGATGAAATGATATCAATGTCCGTTCTTGACCATGCTGATAAGAATAATGAAATATCTAGCACCAATCAATCAGAACGACCGAAAATGGAAAAAAAAATAGGATCTCCTAGGTTCGTATTCATTATCAAAAATAGATTAAATTACTTCTATCTATTCAACACATAAATTCATATAAGATGATTTTTAATTCCATTATCCAATATGTTTTCTTTTAATTTTTTTTATCAGTCATTTTAGAATATCATGTTCTATTCGTTGACTTAATTATACATAGGTAGGTAATTGTTGAGAGAAAAGAGAATGCTTCCTCAATTAATGATGCATGACTATATTGAAAAATCAATGCTTTACATACACTGACAACAATTCATATCACGTAATTATCATAGATGTATATTTATGCATGTAACGTCTATCATAAAGATATGCAGTTCCAGTGAACTGTTTACTAAAAACTGACTTCTCTATATTAAATTAGTGTACGTCAATTTTCTTTAACTAAGCATGATAGAATCCTACAGAAAGGATTCTGTTAGTATGCAAAGTAAGTTTGTAGTTTTTCTTTAACTATATGAATATTTTTTAGTTTAACAATCCATAATACTCTCTCATTTAATAGCAAAGTTATTATGTAAATTCGTAGAGGAAATCCTTTCGTGACCGCATTATTACATTCAATTACCATAGCTGATGATCACGAGAACTACTATTAAGTGATCGTTTTATTGATTTACCACGGCACATGTAACAAAAAATTCTCATTCAATTGCAAGCCAAAAAAAATGCAAACATTCCTATCGTTCCAAATGATGACTTTGGATGTATTCTTAAAACTCAGAACTGAAAATCGACCAACTATAGTGTTTTAGACTGTTGATAATCATTTGTATCTGGTGAATTTTGATGTGTTTTATTCATATTCTAAAATGAAACAACACGTTTCTCAGCTTTCATATGCATGATAGAGTCGATGACACATGATAATGAATTCTAGTAGGAATGCGACTAAAGTTTACATTTTGATAGACTTGACTGTATAAATAAAAATCATCATGATCTTTCTTAGTCTCTAATTGAATAAATGTGAATGTTTTCTGAGATTAACATTGAAGTAATTTTTAGCATTTTCTAATTGATTATTATTAATGTGCCATTGAATAAGATGTTTCAGTTTTTAATTTAATTCAAAAAGCAAAACTAATAAGAACTGTCGTGTATAAAAAAAAACCCTACTTTATTGTTTTTAGTCGATTTCGTACGATTGAAAGTCTAAAACGACTTACATGGAATAATAGTGGTCCGGAAAAATTACTACGTGCTGAATTAAAAATATTTGAAACATTAAGATCACAGTTTCAAAGTCGTTTTATCGATGTTTCGAATAATACGCAAAAAATTTGGACTATTTATTCAAATGTAACGTCAAACAACATTCCTATAGTACTCGTACATGGTTTTGGTGGTGGTGTTGGCTTGTGGAGTTTGAATCTTGATCAATTAAGTCTTGATCGGCCTGTATATGCTTTCGATTTACCAGGTTTTGCACATAGCAGTCGACCTGTATTCAGTCTTGATCCAGTTGAAGCTGAGAAACAATTCGTTGACATGTTTGAAGAATGGAGAATAGGAGTCGGTTTAAATACACCATTTATAATTCTTGGTCATAGTTTTGGTGGTTTTTTGAGTGCATCATATGTTATACATTATCCAAAATATGTCGCACAATTGATTCTAGTCGATCCATGGGGCTTCGGAGAAAAACCAGAGAATTGGCAAACATCACCTATGCAACGGATACCACCATGGCTACGATCGTTTTCAAGTGTCATGATGAAGTTTTCACCACTCGCTGGACTTCGTGTAGCTGGACCATTTGGTAAGAAAAATAATATCCATTGTCTGTCTCTATTTCAAATATACAATGAAGGCGAGTATTTTACTATTCAGCAAAAATATAAAACTGAATTATCACATGTAAATCGATATCTAACTAGCAGTTTTATGAATCTTAACTTATTAGATGAATTAAGTAGTTCAATATTTAATGAAGTATTCTTCCATTCATTAATGTAATTAAAATAGAAAATATGATCAGAATATTTTTATCCGTTCTACTGTTAAAAACGAAGCTCCAGATTTGGATACATGAATGGTTTTCACATACGTCGTCTACACTGTTCTCAAGTAATCTATTTGCAAGTCAAAGTATTCCGTTGAGTGTCTTTATGCATAATGTCAGATTTGATTAGAATAACAACTCGTTCTTCTATGTAGTCTAGATCACTTTGACATGATGGTTAAAACGTTTTTTCAATTACAGAAATATATCCGTAACATTAGTCATGATTGTTGTAACATGTCTTTCTATTCTGATTTCTATAGGAATAAAACGAAAATGAAATTAATTTTGAAAATAATTCATTGATTTATTTATTTTGATCAGGTGTTCGTATCATGAAATATTTTCGATCTGATTTACAAGTTAAATTTGAAAAATTATTCAATGACGATAGAATATTAGTGTATTTATATCATTGTAATGCTCAAGAACCAACTGGTGAAGAAGCTTTTCGAACAATAAGTGATCTATTTTCTTGGGCGAAAAGTTCGTAGTTTTTTCTTTCGTGTCTTCTCTTGTTATATTGTTCTTATTTCATTATGTTTTTCAGGACCTATGATTGATCGAATACATGAAATCGATGAAATAATTCCGATACATTTTCTTCATGGTGGACAATCATGGATTGAAATTGATTCATCATTCATTGCTAAAGGAAAACGTGCAAATATATATATCGATAAAATTGACGAAGCCGGTCATCATGTAAATATTAAACATTCTCGCTTTGTTTTCTTTCTGTAGAAGATAATCAAAATTTTAACGTCATCATTTTCTTTAAGGTTTATGCTGATGCACCTGATGAATTCGGTACTTATTTAAAAAAAACACTAATAAATAAATGTTGATATTGGCCGAAAGATATATTTCATGTTGTATATATTATTGGTGCTATTGAAATAAATTGTGATCATTTAAAAGCATTTGAAAGACATTTAAATCAAAATTTTATTCGCATTATACTTATTTAATAAATTTAAACTTTTAGAAGAAAATTAAACATGATTGTGAAAAGGAAATGATATTTTTGATGCAATGATTTTGTTTCTCCGATTTGATGGATTGGAAAATATTCTTATTTTCTTACACATAGGTAATTTATTTAAAACATTGGCTTTCACTAAGCTATAATTTGATTTGTGAGTTCATATTAATAGTTGGCATATAAATGGCAAAAATTAAAAATTAAATAACACTCAAATATCTATTATTTTAAACTGTGTCCAATACAAAATCCAGTTTTTTTTGTTAGCTTCATAATTGATACGAACTAAAATATATGAAACTTTAAAATTATTTGTCTAAAATTTAAATAACAATAAAAATAAGATCATAGTTCTGTTTCTTTTCTCGTACTTTTTTCTTGTTTCCTTAGCGTTTGTTTTATGTTCTTTAATGTTAATTACTTATTTATGCTTTATAAGATTGAACTGATCCGCGACAAATAACAACTAATTTTGTTAAATGTTAATTTAGGTCAATAGTGGCTGACAATGACATAGTAATGAATTCTGTGGGTATTTTTAGTAATAAAATGTTTGCATAAATAAAAAATGTTAAACTAATAAGAAAAAACTATGAAATTATATATACGTCATAGTCTAAAATGGTGGGAGAAAATTCAACAATCAGTAAACGACAGCTGTTAAACGTCAGTCTTTTTCAGTACTCAACAAATCAAACGTTGCTTTGGTCTATTACTGCATTAAGCAAAATCATTCATCGTTTGCACAAATAATCAAGAGAAGTAGAATCAAATACTCTCAAGATTCTAATTTTTTGCTATACGAATCTAAAACAGTACACATAGAATTGATGTCATCAGTTAGAAGTTTTGAGCTTCTAGCATCATGCAAAAGAATGATATTCATGCCATTTTATATTGTTCGAAATTCTTCTAAGTAAGATAAATTTAAAAATTTTGTTTTCGTCTAAAATATCAGTTAACAAATGTGAAGAGTGTTTCGTTGTCTTTTGTTAACGACTGCTTATCTTGGGCTATTGTTTTCATGGTGTTTACACCGCACGTTTTTAAACTTTGAAGTAGGTATTAAATTCAAAAATCAAAATGTACTCTGCTAGATCTAGTCAAACTATTATTAAGAAAGATTGAATGACATATAGAAGAATGATTTATTTTCTATTTGTTATCTTTTTTTTCTTCCAATAGGCATTAGTTTGATACCTTACTTTATCTTTTAAGTTTTATAGTTTGTTCTTTTTTTCAAGAAATAATCTAAATTTATTTCTCTTTATAATATTCTCTCAAACTAAAATGTAAAAATCTGTTTAGATAATTGCTGACATAATACTCAACGAAAATTCAAGTAACTTTGAAGACATAGAAACGAAAAGAAAATGAATGAATCATATGCAGTTAATATGGAAGATTTTGATTTGATGTGTGAATCAATGGTCAATGGAGGATGCATTGAGAATCGAATAGCATTGAAAATTGATTCTTGATTTAACGATTTCAAATAAACATTTTGACGTCCAGAATCAAGTAGAAACTCTCCAACTGAGATCCAACGTGATAAACTCGTTTTTTGATCATAAATATATCCATCATCTCCATCTGTGTCGTTATATGCATCTGTAACGGCAACGTTTAGTCGTGCGTTTGAATTTGATGATGAATTAAAAAAAGACGGATTCCAAATCGATACAGTATAAACACCACGTGTAGATAGAATCGGACGAATGATACATGAACCATTGAAAATAACAAATGATTGACCAATCGCATCTTTTGGAATCGATGATGTATATCTTACTGAATAATTTGTACAATCGTATATATCTTGATTGTCTGTAGTAAATATGATCGTTGATGAAGAATTAAGTGAAAATTTATTAAGAACCATTTCAGTAAAACGGCCAAGAATGTAAAAATCACTTTCACGTCTTTGAAAGCCATTACTAAATGCAGAAAGAATTAGTTCATTTCCGTTAGGTAAAATAATATAGGCTATTTCTTCAACTGTATCATATGCATTGCCAACTTTGGAATAAAGTATTGTACCAGCTGGTAAACCATTGCCAAATGTTGTTTGATCACTAGTAAGTGTTCGATACAGCATTGATTTCATATATTCTAATTCATTATTGGGACGTGTTTGCATTAGATAAAGCATAAATGATGCTGTACAACATGATTGTAGAAGATTACGTTCATATGGAGATCGAAGTAGAACTAATTCACTGCCGATTGGAGATTGACCTGAATTCGTTGGATATGTTTTACTTCTAACTACCTGATTTTCATATAAGTCAAGGTCTTTTAATAAACGTTCAATAGATAAACGTTGATAAAACCAAGTAGACCAACGAGTATCATTAACTAAAGTTAGATTATCAATATTTGTTGTATTTGTTATAGCATCAACAACATATCCTGTATCTAAATTTGATGAAACTACAATCATTGGTCGAACATATCTATCTAAACAATCAATAGCCAGATCTTGCTTTTTGCACCAATCCATAGCTGAATACATATACATTAATTTGACGGTTGACGCTGGATAAGCAACTAAATTAGCGTCTACACTACCCCTCTTCCATCTTTTTGTTCCTTGTTCTCGAATAAGTATAGTAGCAGATAATCGATTAAACTGACTTGATGGTTGCCTTGTGAGAAACTCATTGCGAACTTCTTTTATTCCATTAGCTAATTCTTCGTTGTTAATTATCTCTACCGATGGTATTTTATTACACCCACATTCTTGACAATAAACATGTACAATGAAACAACAAGATACAATTAGAAAAATACGTTTAAAATTCATTTGTAACACGAAAAAATGCATTCATGAAATAGATAAACTTCAAATAGATTAGATATCAAAATACGAATAATATAAACCTCTTGATATCATGGTTATACGATGGGCTATAGGTAAATAATACCTTGAAGAATAGATTGACATTTATGTCGTCTGAAATAAATCATTGTGTCTGTAAATCTACTTGATGTATATTTGCTTATTCGGGGGCAAGAAGAACAATAATGTGTTATTCAATTCACGCCTACGCACATCTGAAGTGTGGGAACATACATGGAAATATAGCTAATAGAAATAACTCTTAATAACTGTATTGATCTATAAATTCTGACGAAGATCGATGCGCAAATATTATGTGAGAGGGTTAAAACAACACGTTTATAATTTCTTGAGTAAATTCTTCATGGGATATAAATGTCAAGATTGAACTGAATGTGATTTCTTACAATATTATTCTTAGTGTACTAAGTTCTAATCTAATTCATTGTTAAAGATTTATTATTATCAAGTGATTTATTATTTAATAGAGAGTTATAAAAGCAGTCACATGACTTCTACATTCACTACAGAAATACTTATTCCGGTAAGAATACAAGTTCTTAAAACAAGTAATCGAATAGATTGAACATGACAGCTTTTTTTCAGTTATCAGGCAGACAGAAAAAAATTATTTCAAAGTTAATTGTTTCATTTTTTTTTCAAACGAACGATTTATTTTTAATTTAAGTGAATGAAGAAAAAAATGATGACCGATGTAAAAGTGGTTTTGCTTTGTTGAATACTTGCATATGCAAACACCCATAGCCGGTGAGAGGCGTTGTGTAATTAGTATTAGTGTAACAAAAAAGAATTTCAGTTGCCTATACATGATATCGTACGTTCTAATCATGAATCTAGTTAATTCTTTCGTCCACTTGAATAATAATAATGTACTTGTGTCCAAATTGATACTACTATTTCTTTTATCACCCCAATATTCATAGAGCTAAAGTAGATAACGATGAAATACATACGAATGCATCTATGATTAAACAGTTTCCATCTTGTTATGATAACGTGAAACTAGGTTCTTTTTTGTTACTATTTAAAAAAACTGAAATTTTTTTCTATCTCTATCGTTTTTCAAATATATTCCATCATTGTCATGAAATTTTTCTTCTGTCTTTCATTATTTTAGCTAAAAACAATGGCGACAACTGCATCTCTACTGTTCTTCATTTTTCTTTTTGTTTCTCTACCGTTAAGTATTCAATGTTATCCACTGACTCAAAGAATTGTTGTTCATGGTCACGAGTGGACCGTACCCGATGAGCCCGGTTGGAACGAGGGTAACACCTATTTTCTTTTTCTTATATTTGAAGTTCTATTGAATTCCTCATTTATAGTTTTACAGGAAGTTGAACCCATTCGTCATCAACTATTAAGTAGCTGTGCTACAAGTCGCGAATGTCGATTAGCTGCTGAGAGATTACGAGAAGTATTTTTAAATTATCCTGTTTCGTCAAAATACTTCGATGATTCTTTACGAAATGGTAATCCTGCGTATGATCCCAATTCTATTTTTAAATGGGGATAATATATTTTTTTTAAATTTCTTTTGTGCCCCATATAATTAAACACTAATATACAGAAGAAAAACAGCAAGTCTAGTATGTTTTAACTAAATTTTCTGTTTAATAATGCTTATGTATTTCCAACGAAACTAATGATATTTTTAATTTCGTTGAGATGATGCATTCTAGTATAAATTAAAACAGGCTGTGAATCAAAATGCATTTGTTTCTCTGTTTATGAAGAATTCATGAGAAAATGAATTCTATTGATGAAATTTTCATATTGTCGTTTATCTTGAAGTCGTATGCACTATCAAGTCAGTCATCAACTAATGAATGAATACTAAAAAATCATGCAGTGTCAATTTGTTAAATGAATATGTCAATGTTATATATTTGACATGAGTGAATCATGCAGTTCTATCGATAAATTAATTAATTGATACTCAATTAAAATAGTACTTGTCTAAATGAAATATTTAGGCATGAAAAAGATGGACAATTTTATCATGACAGAAGCTATATCGATTCCATGATTACGAAGTCATTTTTGAATATAAATAAAATTTTGTTTATGATGCTAGTCATCGTAATATTAGCTAGATCATCAATATATATACATATATGTATATGGTTTGTTCCATGGGAATTTGACCGCAAAAACACAAAGTATTCAAAATGTTTTCCTTTCTAGTCAGTTTTGTAGAGCTTTCCGCCTGATCATTTTAGTAAAAAGAAATTTGAAAATTCATGTACAAATACGAATTTTATTGCAAAAATACTGAAAACCGTTTTTTTTAATGAAAAACCAGTAGGTTTTTCAGTATTTTTATTCTAGCACTATTATTTTTTGAAATTTTTTAGAAAACATTTTATACCGAAATGCTCATCATGATTTTCTCTACAAGTTAGGATATGTTTCAAACTTTTGGAAATTCTTATTAAATGACATTCCTTAGTAGGTGCGGTAAAAAGTAGACTTAAATATCTCAAAATGGTAATATTCTGCGGAAATTCGAAATAGAGAGTTTTTAAGAGCTGAATTCGCTCTACAAAAGTGAGTATTCCGTTCTTTGTTTAACACTAGAAAACTTGCGGAAATTATGTTAAAACATTATGACTAGTATTCATCATAGCGAAAGAAAATCCAGGATTGCCAACCGTACCCCATTTGGATTTACAGCAGTCCATTCGGCCCTTTCTTATTTCGTACCTGTGAGGTACGCTGTTGTGTAATGCATCTGGAGTTTTCAGTGTCACGACAGCTGTAATGGATATTTTGGTTAAAAATTCTGAATGTGTCGGTCCCTTTCTCGGACATTTTGTGTTATTGATAGAGATGCCAATTATCAATTATATTGACTGACTCGTAACCAATGGAAGAGGTAGGTATTGGATAAGTCTTTTTTCTCTTATATGCTTTTAATCTAATAATTTTGGTCCAGCTCTTTCTTAGCTGACTTGATTGTTTCGTTGCAATAATTCTTCGTTTCTATTTAATGATTTCCAAAAATCGGCTATTATTAAAGATTCTCACTGTTGAAGCAATGAGAAAATTCACAGCTCCATTCAGTTGGCTGTCGAAATCATCGAACAGAAAAGTTCCACTGAAATCGAATAGGGAACAGTAACAGTATCAGAAAATTCAAACTCAATCTCTCTTTTGTCTACTAGTACACCAACTAAGAAAACATTTTTTTTCTTGGAAGTTAAAAAGATATGACAAATTTAATAACGAATGGATAAAAATCTCGCAATAAGCGTCATTTTTGCATGTGTCGAAGCGATGCATCACTTGCATATTGTTTGATCTGTAAATCCAATTTCTCGATTGCTAATGGAGGAAAACATCTGATCGATCGTCATCTTGAGCATGCAAACCAAAAGTGTTTAGGAGCAATCGAAACTGAGAGGAAATGTAGTTGTCTATTAAGTCTCATTTCAACAAATAATGATTGAATTGAATAGGTGTATGTCAAAAGAAAAACTTATTGTGAAAAAATATGTTTGAAAATAAAGACTTTAATTTGAAATCTAGGCTCTACAGTAAAGAGAAAAACTGATAACCCTCTTTTCTCATCAAAAATATTTATTGCAATCGAGTTCATTGACGACCTTGTGTGAAATGAATAAACTGCGTACCTCGTGAATGTACCTCATTAGGAACTAAGTTGTACCCGATGTGAACCCCATTTCGAACTTACTGAACCCCATTTGAGAACTGAACCGTTGGCAACCCTGAGGAAATCATACTTCTGATGATTTGTGAAATTTATTTGTATGATCTAGAATTTTGAGTCGGTATATAGTTTAGAAATATAGTAATCTAAAATAATTCAAAGTCATTTGTTGTTATGAAAAACAAGTACATCAATATGTAGTGCTGCAACATTGTCTTAAATTGAAATGCGCTGATATTAGGTTAGAGGTAACATAGTATCTACATAATAAATAATAACTGAAGCTATTGTAGAGGTCTTATCACATTGTAGCCCAGCATTATTAATAACGGTGAGAATCATTCATAATTCTGATTTTTTCTATTGTAAGATATCTTCCATATCAATGTGATAATTGTCAGATAATTCTTAAGATGCCATATAAAAAAACGTGCTGATGTCTCCACCAATCACATGCTCATTGTATCCGATTTGGATCAAAACCAACGCATCCTGAGGGTTATAGGGCTATCAGCTCAACGCAAGCCGAATTATTCAACGATCAAATTGTATATAATCAGCAACAGACACTATTGCATTTCATCTTCAAAAAAGTAAAAAGAACGAAGAAAAATTGCTTTCTTTCCGACAAGTGGTCACATTCCAAGATATTTCTGCTTAGAGCTTCGTTGTTATAGAGCGTGATGACAAAATATACCTTGCTAAAACCTTTGAGATCAACACAATGGAGCAAGATGCAGTGATTCAAAGCTGCAAACCACCCTTTCCACATAATCACCTCATACAAGTATAGTGAAAGCTGGAAATAAGTTCGATGTTGATTGACAAAATATCATAACATCTCTCATACCTGTGCCAGTTGCTAGAAGACATGGTCAACTTATGCTATCAAGGGAGCAGTTCATAGACATTGAAAACTATTTTAAAAAGCTGTTAATTTTCATTATAGTGCGGCTATCTACCAGTTTTGAAAGAAAGTGCATGATAAGGTTGATTTTAGCCTTTCCGTAAAGGAACTTAAAGAGGTAAGACAAATACTTCTCAGGAATGTAAAATATAGGATATTTGATGACTATAATGGTAGTAATAGTATTTTCCTAAGAGAAAGCTTCATTTTATTTTGGATTACTATATTTCTAAAATATCCATCAACTATAAACTTCAGATCATAAAAATAAATTTCACAAATTCTAAGAAGTCTGATTTTCTTTCGCTATGATGAATACTACTCATAATGTTTTAACATAATTTCCGCAAGTTTTCTAGTGTTAAACAAAGAACGGAATACTCGCCTTTGTAGAGCGAATTCAGTTCTAAAAAACCTTCTGTTTCGAATTTCACCAGAATATAACCATTTGAGATATTTATGTCTACTTTTTACCGCATGTACAAAGGAATGGCATTTAATAAGAATTTCCAGAAGTTTAAATACATATGTTGGATTTTGATAGATTGAAAAACTCCACAAATAATACAAAACAAAATATTATATTATGAAATGATTCTCATTTGTATCGAAAAACGATCGTTCACTATTCATGCTTATTAATATAATGATACTCAAGGCGAGTTGAAATTACTCGTTCGTATTAAAAACAATTTCAGCTGAAAGACTATGTCAAGGATCTTTTGACATAATTTCATACTACATTTTCAATGTCATAGAAGACATGTCATAAAAAAAACATTTACTCTTAAACAAAATTTGCTTGCAACTATGCAGTCATTTTTTTCAGGATAAATTTATAATATAATTGGAATACTGTTTCAATGACTCAATTCATTATGGTTGCTTATTGTCAAGATACAGTTAAATATGTATATAAAAACACTAATCAGAATGAAAAAGACTGGTTTTGATAACATGTTAATTCGTCTATGACACTACTGAAATAATTATCTAATTCTTATGATGTACACAAAATCAGCGTTTTTCTCAGTTAAGCTCGAATGGAATCAATCCGTACTGTAACTCATGAAATCATACCAATATGATATCCAACGGATTAATAAATCCTTGATGGAACATGTAAAACGTTTTTCTAACAGCTGATAATAATCTTACTTATTCTCTAATACGTTTAAAAGACAGACAACTACTTTTTTAAAAATTATTCAATAATAATCATTCATACTATTCATATAATCGCATCATGTGTGGACAGATCGCAATTCAGAATGATCAATTTTGTTTTTTCTTGGCTAAGAAAATTTATTACCGGATTTTCTTGTGTTATGGTTAGTAAATGTAAATGTGCGTAGATGTGAACAGAACATTTTAAATTCCGCATGCTGAGTATCATTAAAGTTTAATCATCAATATAGGACTATCTTGTGTTGTGAACTAAGGGGACGGATGTAATTAATTAACGATCATGTTACAAGTTAGTGAGTTTACTTGTAGTGTTGTTACTCGACAATAACTTGAATTCGATTTAAATAACAGACCATTGAATAAATAGTCTTTTGTCGAATTGAGAATAATACATAAGCAAGAACTTTTGAAAATAAAAATATACGTGTCGTCTAAATTTCATCATTAATAACAAGTGTTGTCACAGTTTCTTGAGTTAGAGCCTTATGACTCAATTAGTAGAAAGTGAGTATTTTTTCTAAAAATGATGTCTATCAATTACGAAAACATTTCTTACTTTTCAATTCAAAACCAATGTCATACTTTGCATCCGTAATAACATTGAAGATGGCATAAGACAAAATGCCGACGAGAATAGAGAAAGAAAATAGTTGTCACAAAGTATAAACTATCGGAATAATTCTAAAAGACGTATGAATCAATTATGATGTTGTTTTTTTTTTATCTATTATTTATTTACAATGCAGCAGTCAAAAATGTCACAAGTATTAGTATATCGGTTTTCTAAAAAATGGTCACTATTAATTATACAGAACGAACTATTTTAATAATGAAAATATGATTGTGTTTGTTTGAAAAACTATATCATATGTATATATGCTTCTAGTTCATCAAGCATTCTAGAGAAGCACGGAAATTTTCATGTTTTATTTTTTCCGAAGGTAGACTCATCGATGTGAAGCTAGCACGTTGAAAAGCTAACACGAAGGATTTAGGTGATCTCTGGATCCTCGGTTTTGGAATCCAGAGGCATAGGAGCTGCATGAGGGTGTTGGGTATGTCCTTCCGAGCACCCACATGCAGGCCCTACGGTTTTGGGTTCCAATATTAAGGATTCACCGATCACCTAAATCCTTCTTGGTAGCTTCACGTCGTGCTAGCTTCACATCGATGGAAGACTCTGAAGATCGCTCGGTTATTATAAATAGAATCTATCTGTATTGCCGAATCGTTCTTGCTAAATCAATGATTCTTATTACAGTGAAAGCCCACTTTCTTTAAAGTTCAATAAGGAAAAATGAATTCGACTCACAATTCAGCAATCACATCATGAGTAACTGCTATTGTTTGTAGCTTCATTTTAAAGAAATATCTAATTGAATTATCTGGAGAACAATTATAACATTCTTTTAGCTGACGTAGGTAACAGTCTACGTACTATTCTGTCTCACCATTATGGATTTCGTTTCAAACGTCATTGCCAGTTTATGTGCAAAAGCGTTTGGTTTTAATAGAACATTGTATTTCTAGTACTAAACAGAAAAAAAGATAGATCTTACTGTATCTGCTGTAAATCTATTTAAGGTTACAAATCGTATCGCTATGTTAAGTACATCTTCAAAATCATATGTATCATTCTAAAAATTTATGTTCATCAATATTAAAGCAAATTTCTTCTTAAATTTTGTATCGTTCTAGCTGAGAAGAAATCCTTTACAACTAGTATAGTTTCATGCTGGTGTCTGTAAAAGTAAACTTTCACCTTTCAGAATAGTATCATTTTAATTGAATGCATAGTTCATTTCAGATATTAGAAACGCCAGAACATTAATACGTCTTCTAAATCCAATTTCATGATTACTAAAGATTTGAAGAAAATTGAAACGTCCGCAACCAATCTTCTTCCAATGAATTAAAATACATGTTTGAATAAGAAACAATAACATAAAGTATATTTATCTAGTATACTAAATCAGATAATGGTAAAATAAGTAAGTAAATAGGAAGAAACAATCCAATATTTATTCTATTCATTAGTATCGAACAGCAATGGAACAATCATTTGTGCCGTAAAGTTGTCATGTACTTTTCCAGTTTAAGTAAAAGAAAAGGAAAATAATTGTTCAATTTAAGTCCTTTCTTCAATACGAAAAAAAAATCTAAATTTTTTACAGCAGTTACAATGTTGATTTCATTCATATATCTTATATTCATTTTCTGTAAACAAATTCATAATAACTAATGTGAAATACTTCTAAAGACAGATTTCAAAATAAATCAATTTAAGAAACTCATTCATCGACTCATAAATAAAATTGAGAATAAGATGTAGAAGAGAAAAGACTCAATAATAGACAGTGAGATGTGTTAGATTTTAGTGGTTGTTAATTTTCATTTGCATTCTTGCTGTTACTATTAATTCATGTTATTTGTCAACAAATTGTCAAATAATGACGTTATTAGTTTGATCGTTTCGATTAAAATGCGCATTGTTGTTTTTACATTATTTCTGCATTCATCGAATCGTAGGAAGGAATTTATTACAAAATGTATTCTTTATTCATATATTCCCTGTTACATTTTCTTCAATAAACGAAAATTACGAATCGATATTCACTTTCTACTGAATCAAAATCTAATATCATATTATCGATAATCGATCTTTTTAATGTTGAATTCGTTATTTTTTTATTGTCGTGATGTGAATGAAAATGTAGAATCACAATATCAATGTTTCTATCGAAAAAAAAACAACTTATTTACATCCACAACTAGACAATATTTTAATCTCTTGTACAGAAAAGAACAGTGACTCTGTTTTATGTTTTTTAGATAAGAATCCATTCTTTGAGAAAGGATGGTGATTCGTATACTCTATTTTATTTATGTATTAAATTTGGACACTCTTCTGATGAATGTGAATGCATATGATAACAATCATCAAAATGAGACTATGTCAAGTCCAATCGAACAACATAATCCATATAAAAGTTTTATTTTAAAGTTACATGCGAATGGACGAACTAACCTATCGAATGAAATGCAGACGAACAACGGATCAACATATTTGATAGGTGAGTGTTTTCTTTTCGGTATGTTGACTATTATTAATATGTCCAGTTTATATTAAATGCACCGAGTATTTATAATGTAAGTCACTAAGAGGCCCAAGTATGTACTTGAAACACAAACGATGAAGTTTTGTCACTATACAATGAATTCTTGGCTGAAGATTTTTCTCTAAGTTTATATTTATTGAAACTGATAGAATACTTTATATATATATAGACAGATATGGGCAAAATCATTTTTGAGCGACGTGCTACAGTATGAATATACTACCGAAAAGATATCCCCATCATCAAACAAAAAGTTTGTAAAACATTTCAAATTGTACAAATCCTTCCTCAGAGTACTGGTATTATGGTATTACAACAGGATTCATTTCTACGCTGGATTGTTTATTTATGAAGTCAATTTTTTGGAAGAAATTTTTAGGAATTCGATCTGATTGAAAATTTTACCATAGATGTAGCTTGCATTCCATGAGTCTGTTCTGAAGTTTTCAGACGTTTTCATCACATTGTTCGAAAGATATTCAGTAATTTAATTTTAATTGATTATTTAATTTTAATTCAAGTTCACATGAAAGAGCAATCAGTTTTACTTGAGACTATGATAAAAGAAATATTTCAAAACGGAAATCTTTCTGGAAAATACGAGTCGAATGAATGGGGTGTATGTCCTATTGTGCCTGATTTAGCCCATGTATGAAAATTTTAAATAATTATAACTTTCCCACAACACTTACTGGCAGTTCTTACAAGTTATTTTCCATAACTTAGCTAAGCTACTACCGCCAAGAACTTCAATACCAATGACGACGAGAACTACACAATCGAATTCACCCCCGACGTACGTTATTACAAGTTTTAATACAACAGGTATATTTCATACGTCTTCTACTTTTTCGATTGATTATCTCTGTTGTATTAAATCAATTACAGTACAAACTATGGCGCCCTTGTCTATTTTTGTTAATTGTCACGTAGACGGCTTCATAAAATTATCCAATGGTACATGTATAACGAAAAATGATGCACAAGTATAATAAATAAATGGCATAGAGTTTTTTTTTTAAATTGATATTTTCTATAAAGATGATGGCGATTAATATTCTTAACAATAGATCTCAAAATGCCAATGAAACGGCTAGTGCTCTTTCATTATATTTCAGTTCAATTAAGAATTTGACGACAACAGAAAATCAAATGAATGTTTTATCAGTGAACAATATTGATAACATAGTTGATACTTTAGATTGTGATAACCTAACTATCAATACAAATGCCTCTTTTCTTATGGCACAACAGTTGAATCCCGAAGACAACATGATGGTTTTAGGTGCTTCATTTAAACGAGGTATCGGTGGTGAAATTATTGATACATCAAATGAAGAGAATATAACGAACTCATTTCTATCAGCTGCAGCTATTATTAAGCAACAATCATTAAATGGTTTAATTTCTGTGAATATGTTTATTATCGATAAACCTACTGGGTATGAGCATGTTGAAAATTCAACAAATAAGAAACTCGCGTCATCTGTTATCATAGCTTGTGTACGGAGAAATATGTCTATTCTGAATTCGATCGTAGTTCTTTTATACTTCAATCCGTTAGATGAATACAAACAAAATGATACTGGAAAATATGTGTGTTCATTTTATGATGCGAACAATTCAATATGGAACGAATCTGGTTGTAGTGATGCTACATTTAATAAACAATACAATCGATATGAATGTGTTTGTAATCATTTTACTTCCTTTGCTCTTATTTGGTTACCGGAATCATTGCTAGGAAAAAATGCCACGAGGCAACTTGAAGCACAAGATATTGCTTCACTAGTATTTCAATGCATTTCTATTTTGTGCTTTCTAGCAATTATTATTCATGCTATTGGCATTAGAATGAAAGACTTGTCAGTAGACATTCACCCACTAAATTTACTTCCTTTAATCTCCACGGCGAGTACAACTGTACTTTTTATTTTTTTTATTGCCCTCTCTTTGACTGTGTATACACACACCTCGTCTTCGAATGAAACTCACTGTTTCTCAAGTTCAATGATTTTGATGTTCATTACTTATTTCTCGCTCATCTTCATGTTTTGCGTCAAAACAAGTGTTGGATATTTCTATTACTTGCGTTTTGTGCGTCTCTTTCCACGGCCATCACATCGAAAACTGATGCTTCTGCTTGTCATTTCATTCATTATCTCTCTTACATGTGTTGCCTTGGCAATTGGTTTCAACACCAAATCTTCTTACAACATAATACAATTGTATCCGTATAGAATTTGTTGGTTAACACGAGATGTTATTTATTATTTTCTAACGATACCTATTTGCGTATTTCTTTTTCTTAATATTATTACTATTGCTCTTGTTTCTAAAAGCATCATCACTTATTCACGCCATGTTTCAACAGCGAAACAAACAAATACACGATTAAGCCGATCTGTTCTTGTTTTATTGTCATCATGTGTCACACAAGGTATCGGATGGTTATCTGGTCCATTCATTTCCTTTATAAGTCCAATTGCTGGGAATATCTTAGGATGGATTTTCATCATATTGAATGGATTGGAAGGACTTTGGTCAATACTTTTGTATATATTAATTCGATGGCAGCAAATTGACACAAGAACAAATGTTTCAACAGCCGTAGAACTTTTAAAACCTAGCGTTGCTCCATCAAGTAAAGACAAAGTATCGAACGGGAAAGATGAACAACAATTACACGATCTTAAAATTATACCAAAAACGGTCGAGCTACCAAGACTATATTCATTCAAGGATTTGCGCAAGAGAGAAGTGGCAGATATTTCCTATGAAGATGATCATAAACAACTATCTTATTGAATATACTTGCTTTGATTTTATTTTTCCTACAAGAAATATATATCTAGTCAAAATTCGTCATCAATACTTTTACAATACCATGTACTCTATTAAATTCCATTTTTCATTTTACTCTTATTCTAAATATGCTTGCTTGTCGCTTAATATTTTGCATTATAAGTCTATTTCATTTAATAACTTTCGTAGTACTTTCCACTCTAAAAATGTTGAATTACCTTCTCAGAATATTTTTCTTTTAAAAAAGTTCAAATTATTGAATGATATCTCTTGTCAATAATAATATATATAGCTGTAGTGATTCTATGAGACAATCTACCGCCATTTTGGATTTTATGACAGTGTAAAACTAGGATCAGTTGATCGACTAGAGTAAAATGATTATTTCACCATTTACCATAATTTGAACTCTATATTGACTAGGTTATTCATTTGAAGTTAGTATAAATTACGAGTCCAACGTAGCCATTACCCAACATTGACTTTTTAGAACTTTGCCTGTCATAAAATAAAGGTCTTGGGCAGCAAATTAGAAAACAGCATCCGTCGAAATAATTTTAGTTTTCTTCTACCATACTTTTACTTGGTGCAATTCTCTGACAACCAGCAGTCGAGTATACTTGCGGTAGCTAAGAAAAGAATTCAGTTGAAATTAGAATTAAAAGCTGATCATTTTTAATTAAATAAGTCTGTATAAGTGTTGAAAATAAAAGTGTCTCTTCGCTGATACAATTGCATCATAATCTGCATTGTTGTACAGAGTTATCCATTATAGGAAAAGACATTTTTATTGAGAGAAATCATTTCTCTTTCTGAGATTTGATTTTTCTTTTCAGTTCTCATCTTCAAAACATTGAGACATACAAGCATTGATTAAACTTAGATGTTGAATAAAATAGTGAAAGTATTTTCAATTCGATAAATGCAAACAAAGATCCGAAAATATGATGATTTGGATTTCTATCGACGTAAAAAGTCTTCAACATTCTGCAGTATAAAAATCCTTGATCATATACTCCGAGTAACAGAAAATATGTTTTGAATTCTTAGCACTTTTTTTCAAATGAGTTCACCAGCATCATATTGTAATTCATTATTGCCAATATCCATTCCATCACTAAATGGTTCATGCGTAGCCGAAGAAATGACTTTCAATTTGTATGGTGAACGGTATTAATTCAACGCTCATAAAATGAATCTCTGAATGTATAGAGCAGATGATAGGACGCAAAAATGTTGTTTTCCTTAAGAAACAGGAAAGAACAATAAACACTTAGATTTCATAATACACATTTATTTTTCTTAAATTGATGAAAACTGTTTCAAACGTTTGTGCCAGCATTCTTAATCTGAAGAGTTTTTCTTTCTTCATTCATTTTGCATTCCCTTTAGAAGATTTATCGTCAAAATTATCCGTTATACTCCACACTAAGCTGAATATTTATATTAGCTGAGAGACGTAAATCGTTTTCTTCAATAAGTCTAATAATAATGTATCATAGATTTCTTATGACGAAATCATTCACTGGCTTACGACGATGAGTTGGCTATCTTGAATCATTCCATTGAACGTAGTAACCTGAATAAACACCGATTTTTCTTCATTTCAGGATTTTTGTTTTTTTTTTGAGCTACATATCCCTAAAGATTAAAGTTGTTGTATGAATTAAGGCGTTTCATTTTATAACTGAAACTATTCATCAAATCTAGAATTCTTCGGTAAAAGTTAAGTTTCAGAAGATTTGCATTGGTTCTATTTAACAGATATACCTATACCTCAAAAGTATATTGATAGTAAGTAAAGCACCTATGTTCATAATCAATTCAAAAATTTGTCAAATAATGAAACAAATGCAGCAATTATTAAGACAAGTCATGACTGGCTGCTTCTGTTTTTGGAAAGAAAAGTTACTTTTAAATCAGTTTTTATTTAAAATAAAACTCGTTGTCGAATGTTAGAGTCTATGAATTTCGACACACTACATATATTGTCTTATGATTGAAAAATCTAATTAGATATCGAACAAATTCGATGAGCTTTTTTTGACATTGTCGAACGATGATTTGAATAACGACTATGATTCGATGAGAATAATTAAATTGCATGCAACAACTAACATCGATGTCGGTTATGTACAACAAAGACAAAGTAATCTTAAATAAATTGAAGACATAGAAAAAAAGAGGAGAGCTATGCGGTATTCTTTCATACTGCTGTTCGTTATTTTTCAACCAAACCATATACTATCATTAAATGAAACGTGTTGGCCGACTGCAAATAATTTAACATGTGTTCTCAATGATCTACTTTATGGGTATAATAAACAATTGAGACCGAATCATACGGGTAAAATTTATTCATTAAAGACATAAATTCAATTCTTTCTTAATTTTCAGGAGATCCTATTCGTGTCCAAGTTTACCTTATGATTATTACTTTAGGTATGTCACATCTGATGGTATTCATTTTTCAATATTCTATGCATTGCTTATTCTAGGACCTATTGTCGAGTTAGATATGGTATGACACAATTTTGTATTCACATTTATTTGTCTTTCATTTGCTTTCAAACATAGTCCTATACTATAAATTTATTTTTTCGTCAAATTTGGACCGACGAACGTCTTACGTTGCCTAATAAAATATCGAATGTAGCTGTATCAACAACGCTGCTCAGGTAGCTTTTTGTTTACTTTGGTGCCCTCTTGTTCTTTTTTCCTACTATTAAAAGCTGATCTTTCTAGTGCAATATGGAAGCCTGATACATATTTTATGAATTCCCATTCCGGTTATCTTCATAAGACACCGACCCTTAATCATCTGCTACGTATTCTTGAAAATGGTCGATTGTTATATTCAAGTAGGTATGTTTTCTAATTGCTTCCGTTTCATAAATTGTATTAATTAAATGAAAAAAACTGCTATTTTTCTCACAGATTAACAATTAAAGCTTATTGCACGATGTTCTTACAAAGATTTCCGTTAGATATTCAAACATGTTCGTTAGTTTTATCCAGTTGTAAGTAGCCATTTGAGAGTCCGACGAATCGTTGCATTTCTTTTCATTTATATTCACAGATGCATATGGGACACGTGATGTTATCTATGATTGGAAACTTGATGAACACAATGGTGTTGAATTCGAACGTCTGAAATTATCTCAATTCGATTTATATAATTATAGAATTTCGAAACGAGAAATTCCATTGACAGATCGTATGCACTTATAAATTACGAGAAACAAAACCATACGCTGAAAATTTGTTTTTGTGTTTTTCTCATTGATTTTGAAAGGCAATCATTCTGTGCTACAACTCGATCTTCAAATGCGTCGTAGTGCTGGCTATTATATATTACAAGCTTATATACCAGCAGCTTTACTTGTTATTTTATCTTGGATATCATTTTGGATCGATAGTGAAGCAACGGCTGATCGCGTTTATATTGGTATGTCTGTTTCAAATTAAATGGTACATATTTATAGAATTGACGTTGCATTCAGGTATTACTTGTATACTTAGTCTTACAACATTGACGATCGATATTCGCTCTCACATGCCTGCTGTGCCTTACTTAACTGCAATTGATTATTTTTTTATCATGTGCTATCTTTTTCTTTTGGCTTCATTAATTCAATATACTGCCGTTCATCGTTATCTTGATGTAGGCTCATATCGATAGAAAAAAAATTGAAGTTTTGATCAATATATGTATATATATATATATTCTCTTTTAGTACGGTCATTCTACTAGTGACAGAGGCGGTAACGAAGATTTGTGTGTTGCATCGAGAAAAAGAAATGCAACCATTCAATCTCGCTCATCGAATTTTTTCTTATTAGGATCTAATCGTCTCCCGAAAGTTCGCTCAATGGAAAATACTGACCGTCGTTCAACATTCGCTGTTGTTGTCCAAGGTTTACACTTTTTAAGACGGAAAGCTCCATTGCATAAACTCGATCGTCTTGCACGCATAGGATTTCCGGTATTATTTATTGTTTGTAATTTTATTTATTGGTACATTTTTGTTTTTTACACCTCTGATTAAATTTCTAGTAAAAATCAATCGCAAAAAATTTCATGGACTTTGTAAAAATAGAATGAATGCGCTTGCTTGAATATTTGTGCATGTGTTTGTGTGCACATGAAAGTTATGACTATTTTCTTGAATTAGACATAATGAAAGAAACTAAATTATAAGTATTCTAATGTTGATTTAGAGATTGAAAAGAAAACACAACGAAAAACAAAATTTCTTTCAGTTTACTCAATGCTACTCTTTATCAAAACTCAAGGTTGAAAAGCGGCCTTTTTTTATGAATCTGCTTAATGAGTTGAGTGAAATGACTTGTGTTGTATTCGAAATTGACGACAGTATAAGAAGGCAAATAGAACTCCTTTCTAATTGGATTTCTACTTAAAAGAAGCAATAGGTTGACAATATGAGTAGTTGTTCTAACTAACATATTACTTTCATAAGTATAATTATATTTTGTCTTCATCTATTTCATTTTTTTGTGTATTCAACTATTTGTTGTTGCTGTTTTAAAAAGACTAGAAATGAAAAATGTGAGAGCATTGATCAGAACCATTCATATTACGATTGAACTTTATTTTTTGAATATAATAAATTTAACAAAGATGAACAAAAAATTGTCAGAATGGATAGTGAATCTGAAATGAAGTAGACAACGAACCATGCGAAAAAATTCGTCGAAATCACTTCTAATGCGTTAGGTTTTGCTAACTAAGAAAAATACATGTGTGGTCACCAACCTGTTTAATGGAAGAAAAACAGTAAAAACCCTAGGAGTTTGGTTTTTCCACTCGTCTCTTCAATAGTGAAGAAAATAAAAAAAAAACATACGAATGAAATCGATTCAATTTCTTTTACTTTTTTTCTTTGGCTGCATTACCGTTTTTATTTCGTAAGGAGAACGCAAAGTGGTCTAATGTTTGTTCATTTCTCTCGAGATGGCTGTTTTATATTATGATTACTTATTCTTCCAAGACCTGCGAGGCGGACCATTCGTGACTTCGTAAACGCATGATTTTTCTCTCTGTGTACTTCAATCAATATTTCTGAAGGGTTACATAAAAAACCAAAATCGCTCGTAGTTTACAATGTTAACTGTACGACGCGTGGGATAGATTATGCTATGACGAAATGAATCAATTCATCGTATTGCTGGTTCATTTTCATATTTTTTAAGTACGAAAACTGTATTGCTCTTTCATAAATGCATCTTTGTAATAATATCGAAGGGCAAAGTATGAAAAATAGATATAAAATCAAAAAATAAGCGTTAACACTAATTGTTTCCCCTTATACTTTTCTATTCCACGGAAACACTCGGCTGTATATTACGATTGTACTTCTGTATACTGTATGGATGAAAATCAAACCAAACGTTGGAATTTATGATATCCAACTTATCTTCAGTCTGATTTTGGAAAATTAAATCTAGTAGACTATCTACCGGACTTCTTTCTTCGATATATTTTTCTCCGAAATGCTACGTAGACGTTCGATCGCAATATGGCGCCATAGAATGAAATATATTATACCGATTCCAAGTCGTTTAGTTGCATCTCTTTTTTCTCAGCTCTATTCTTTTCATGTCACATATTCTGTTATTCAGTTTCCGATGTCCCCTTTGAGCTCTAGTCTAACTATTGAAATCAATCTTTTAATCCAATTACTTCGTACTATATGACATTCTTTGCTTTTAGTCAACAATTCATCGAACATGAGCATTATCTTGTCGAGATTATTTGTGACTGTTTTGTTGATTGGTTTTACTTGTCAAGTACAAGAAGTTGCAGGTAAGATATAGAAAATAACGAAGTCTAAACTCAGTTTAGATGCTAGTATCCGAGAAAAATGATCAGCATGAATGTTGAGTTTTAAGATAGAAAGGGTGCACTTTGAGACAGATCTTAAAAATATATGTAGTCGAATGTAATTCATTTTCTGAATATGTCAAACTTCTTTAGAAAGTATTTTCGATCTTCTATTCGGATCTATTTTCTTCCCTGAAAGAGATAGAATTCAACTTTGTTAGACTTCAACCAGCATACTAAAGATAGATCATTGCAGATAACAGTAAATAAGTGGAATGTTATTGTACATGGCCTCTGGAGAATTAATTGTGGTGTTATAGAGGTTCAGTAATACGCACGTATATGTTATCTTACTATTACCGTGAAAACACTACAATGATGCTGTAATATTATTCTATTCTAGCATAAACACGTTGGTAATAATTCCTATATTGATAAGGAGAAATACGGCTCCGCTACTATGTCGTATTTTAACGTATATAACTATACGCGGATCATGTGATTCGACCAGGAATGATAGATTCGATGAACGATGGAAAATTTAACCAATATACTTTTGTCACCTGACCTGTTAAGATCTTCTGGGTCTTGATATGAAGCAGATTGTGAGAACCCGAATCTTTCTACACAAATGTTCATTTCAGAATCATAAAACAGTTCTCGACATGTCAGCATTACGGATTGGGATGTTGACAACAGAGTGAAAGAAAATTCACCGAAAGAGTATTGTTCAATACTCGTTTAAGTATAAAAGCATAAATTTTGTCATGCGCATCGCATACCTAGCATACGATGTATGATACTGTAGAGTGCGACACATGATCAT
The DNA here is from genome assembly GCA_900239685.1 of Rotaria macrura. Taxonomy (NCBI): domain Eukaryota; kingdom Metazoa; phylum Rotifera; class Eurotatoria; order Philodinida; family Philodinidae; genus Rotaria; species Rotaria macrura. Next base: position 136,233 of record OENT01000278.1, read on the forward strand.
CATTGAAACACCGTGCTTCCCGTTATTTTTTCGCATAGTGTTTTGCAAAGTATTTTCGAAACTATGATTCGGAATCACTTCTCAGTGGATCTCAGACATTGGATTCCTACCAATACAGTAAATAGATTTATAACTATCTTTTATTTAACACATCATAGCTTTTAGTTTTACTTGCGTACATTTACTTGAATGTGAAGAGATTGTGACATGTTAGCACACCCAACTATATTAGAAGACCCACATTGAATAAATAAAGCAAAAGACATATTAGAAGAACCATTCAGAATATTGATTTTTCTAAAATTAATTTCCGAAACTGATTGACTCTTTTTAAGGATTTAAGTACGCAATAAAATTTAAGCTTAGTATAGACAATAGTTTGCTTCTGTTATCATAATGATCTGTCAGTTCTAAGCTAGAAAAGTTTTTAGAAACAACTAATAAGAAATAAGTCCCATTTAAAGAATACGTCCCATTATTGAAAGTATATCATGAAGTCAATTAGATGCTGTTTTGGTAGCTCATTCTGAAAAATTCGTCAAGTTCTCTATATGAAATAAATGGTTATCATGATCTTGATATCTAATGGTCAGCGTACACATCAGAGCTGATAGCCTGATATGGGTGAAATATAATACTAATTTTTCAAGAGGTCACTTCCGAGAGTAAGATAGACCCGAAATCGATATGTTTGCCATCGAAAATCAGTCTCACAGAAGCTTACTATTCTCGTGACACCAGTCCTGGAATACAGTGTCAGTTCAATATTGGAAGATTTACATTAATGGATAGAAGAACCCGTTTAGACTCTGAACAATAAGATAAAATCAAGGGGGAAACGTCGGAATTTTGGGGTTTTCAATCCAAAAAAATCGGAAAGCAATCCCAAAATTCACTAGCAATGTTCTCTTATAAATGAAGGCATTTCGAGATGAAATTTTTATCGTATGTAGTCCATGTGGTTCTTAAAATATCCTGAAAGTTTCGACGTAAACGAATGTTTCCTTCTTAAGATAACCAACTCTCAAAACAAAAGCATTTTCTGACAGTGCTGTGAAAGATGAGTCTTGCTTGCAGTCGCACTATCTTCAGGAGAAAACATCTATTTATGCTGAAACTTTTAGGATATTCTAAGAACCACAAGACCTGCATATGATAAAAATTTCAGCTAGAAACTCCTTCATTTTTAAGAGGATATTGGCGGTGGGTTTTAGGATTTTCAAAATCCAAAAATCCCGATAAAATCCGAAATCCGCCGTTTCCCCCTTGGATGAAATGCTTTGCGTTCTGGCATTTACAAAATTTAATAATCGAATGCAAGAAAGTTGTCAGATCTTTTGAAAAAGAAGGAAAATTTCTGAATTTCAAAACATTTTTTGAAGACTTTCTGATTTTCTTCTCAATTCTTAACTTTTTGCAATCACAGTTTTTCGTTGGTGACATAAAGTAGCATTATAATTGATTAGTAGAATGATACTCAACTTAAATAAGAATGAATATTAATTAATTTTGTGAATAAATTTTTAAACGGACTTCAATTCGAACATATTTCTTAAAGCGAAATCGATCGGAAAAGAGAAAATATGAACACTAATGTCACTACGCGTTATTATACATATTTTTTCCTTTCATAGTTTCTTCACCAACGTGACATATATTTAATTTGTTTTTGTATATTTTTTGAGAATAAAATCCGAGTCTAATTGATGAACTCAACCCTAAGCATCTTTTGTTGTATCATATTAAGTAAAAACAAAACACATGCGTCGGATCGCGCTTCTTTACAATGAAATATTTATGACGATGAAGCGGAATCGATTAAAAGAAAATATCAGTAACGCATGTTTTATCAACATGTTAATCAATTCTTTGCAAAAAAGAGTGTTTTCTACTTTAAGTCTGATTTCGTTCAAAATAATTCTGACTATCTTCTGAGTTTAAACAAAAAATGTCCGACTTTTGGGATCTTGACGTGGTAAACCGGATTCTTCTTTAACTCTTATTTCTTTCTCTTATTATGTGGTTTTTTTTATAATGGTTAATTATTTTAGAACTTAGTGAAAAACCAATCACATCATCGCAAAATTTTGTTAATTCTAGTCTCTATTGAGGGAAACATATGAATTATGGTTGCTTCCTTTTTTATTTTTATTATATTTTCTGGAAGAAATCGCTAGTTCATTATTTTCATTAATACAATTTAAATTTGGCTGAAAAAAAAGGTCCATTAGCAGCTCTGTTGTCCATTCGCTAGCATGTAAAGATATTTGCAGCATAATACTTTATTAGGTAAAATTCTATTTTTTAATCGTTAACAGTTCTTTTCATCGTTGACTCTGTGGAAAAATTTCAGAAAAGTTTTTTTCACAAAACTAGCTTTAATAATTGAAGAAAAGTTAACTTTATGTTTAGATGTTTAGTTATATTCTGTTATAACTTCCGACTAATTTTAGAACGTTATTCTGTACTCAATTAGCTGTAAAGGTATTTTTCGAAACAGAAACGAAAGAAAACAAAGCGTATTTATTCAAATTTTGTTTCTCAATAAACTGTTCTTCCCAGGTGAATGAATCCTATACCGAATCCGATCGGGTTCGATCGGATCCTACGATCCGATGAAATCTTATGGGAATCCGGGTTGTGGAAACAGTAACGGATCCGACGGAAGAAACCTATTTTCTTATTTGAGTACGAATAAGCATTTAAACCCAACAGTAGAGGCCTGTCTGATCACACGATGAAATCCAATCGGATTCCGATAGTAGGATTCGATAAAATCCAACACTAGGGATCCGAATCAGGAATCGCAACCAGGAATCCGATGGGATTTTATCGGATAAGAGAAACTCCGATAGAAACATGAACGGATGCCTGTCGGATCCGATCGAATCCAATGGTCGGAATGATTCTCCTGGGTTAATTCTCGAAACAAGCATAATCATTAAAATTAGCTGGAGTATAATAAGTGTGCTAGTGTCCGATGTCACTCTGAACGGATTATATTTATACTAATTAAGTCTCACCATAAGCAATTTGTTTCAAATAGTTTCACAAAAAAGGATTCATTTGTTTTCGTTTCAAGTATTTACTCATGGAGAAAGGTGAATGTTGACAGTACTAGGTTTTATTCTTTAGAAAAAACAATGCTATTTGGACGTCCTACCAACATTTTGGGGAAGAAACACTGTAAAAAAAAGGGCACATTAATATACCCTTTAAGGGTTTATGAAAATGCAACGTATAATAAACCCTTTTTCCGTTTATGAAATTTTTCATTAACCCTTCGAGGGTTTATCATCGTGTTTAAAATACCCTGAAGGGTTTATGAAAAATTTCATAAACGGAAAAAGGGTTTATGAAAAATTTCATAAACGGAAAAAGGGTTTATTATACGTTGCATTTTCATAAACCCTTAAAGGGTATATTAATGTGCCCTTTTTTTTTACAGTGAAGGGGGGCATGGACTTCGTTTTTCCAAGAAAAATTCTAATCAATAATAGTCACTATGCTTGTTCACAGAATAATATCGTTTTTTTCGTATTTTCTCAGTGTATAGAATAAGGTAAAGATCTTTTAGTAACTATATGTATTGAACAAAAATGAATTGAAGCTAAGTTCGTTAGTCAATATAAGACAGCCGAATGTTCTAACCTGTTGATGGCTTCACTTGTTTTTTGGTACCGGTGCTGCCTATTTTTGTACTTTGTGCACGGTACATCAGTGAAAACACAAAGTTTGCTTCGATTCGTACTGTATGTTTCATAAACCTCAATCATTTTCAGAGTCTGACGACGTATTAAGTAGCAAAAAGATGAAAAGATTTTACTACGCTGCAATATTTTTTTGTTCATTGATACTAACATCAAGATAGTAACAAGTTTTGGCTGATATGCCGAGATGTGTCGAATCGTTCGAAGGATTTTCCAACAAGTCAAATATGATTTTTTGGAAACAGCGAAGTCCGCAGGAGAAATTCTGTAGCAGACACATTTTTCAGAACGAAAGCGATAAGGAAAAGTCTAGAAGTAAGCAACTCTTTAGAAACAGTTCCTACAGCTTCGCCACAGTACAACATCATTTACTATTTTTCTTAGGTTTTGTTTATATCAAATGATAAATCAGAAAACACTTTCTGTGATAATCTTTATCATATAAAGACTTACTCATGGAATCTTTAGAAATATAAGATTTTTTCCGAAGAAGCACTAAATAATTTGGCCTTCAAACTAGCAGACTGTTTTACCGCAGTTAAAACTATCTCTTGAATTGTTTCGCTTTCTAAAATTTCACGATTGGTCACATTTCCATTAAATAACGCAAAGAAGTTAATGTGGTGGCTGATGCTTTTTTAAACTAATGCCTATGGAAAAAAAACTGAATTTTGCACACACTTCATGTTGCAAGCTTGTTTGATCGAAGCATCAACAAAGAGTCGAAAATTTTTATCACAGTTGATATCGATAGTTTTGTCAGTAATACATTATGATACTTTTCTGTTCAAACATAATTCTAATAGTGTATAATTATTGAAAAATCATACACCTATTATTGCAAAAACGTTGCAAGACGTGTTTTTCAGTACTGTTCAACTGTGCGCCTTTTCTCTGCCCCACATTTGTTGTGAAAAAATATTTCTGACATAAATTTTGATGCATGGAATTTTCTCTTTCCAAAAATAAATATTGAGTAGCTGAGAGGTCATCACGACGATTAAACATATTTCGTCATTTTTGCAAATAATTTCACATCACGTGTTATCTTGATATTAGTATCAACGAACAACAAAATATTCTAGTGTAGTTTAGGTTTCTCATCCTTTTACTGCTGTGCATACATCGTTAAACTTCTGAAATGATTGCGGTTAAAAAAAAGTACGAACCGAAGCAAACTTTCTACTTTCAATGATGCACATTGTATGAAGTACAAAATTATATCCAGTAGCGATACTTAAAAAAGTTTGTCCTTATGTCAATTTACTTAAGTGTACAAGTAAAAATTGTATTTGTTAAGTAAAAGGTACATGCAATTTTACTTGAAAAAGTATAGTTATACTTAATAGTTTTACGTATTTAGCCCAAAAGTACTAAGTGTTGTACTAAGTATTTATGCTCTGGTACGTCTGCTGCTTATTTGTCGTATGTTTGAACGACTAATAAACTTTTAGTCGAACTAGAATATGCAGTATCTATACTCGTATGTTGCAATGATAATATTAAATAGAGTCTAGTTCATATAGATGGTGTTTATTTCTATCAGCATGCTTTTAGGCAGTTCGATCGTGAAAATCAGTTGGGAATGGTCGATCTGTCCTTCTCGAAAGACCAATAAAAGTAAAACTAAGAATAAAAGATTTATAAAAATGTACTAGCTCAGTAATTTAGCATAAGTGCTTGGATAAGTACAAGTACACGAAGTACAAATACCTTTAATTTAACTTTTGTACTCGTACTTAGGTACATGTCACTTAAGTCCAGTCACACTTAGTACCGGTCCTAATTTCACGTGTTTAGTACGGAAAGTATCAAGTATTTTACTAAGTCCCCAATATCTAAGTTAAATCGAATCAGCTGTATTTTAATTTATGTATGTAAAGAAAGACACATTGAATGCAAGACTTGTCACTAGGCTACGATACTTTGCGAGCACAGTACTACCATAATATATCTACGTCATCCAAATGCGACGTTTCTCGAGTAGTTGTGACTTTTCCAATAATAGAAATGAGTCATTTGCAAAAAAATATGGATTCACAGTACAATGGTCTCTCTTTACATAATCTATGATTTTCATCCCAAACAATTTATTGTTGAAAAAGGAAATGTTGATTAGATGCTTTCACTTGGTTTAATTCTTTTCAAGATGCCAAAGTTATATGTACACATGCAAATGTGATGATGGAGGATCGAAAAAGAAGTATTACTGTTTTCAAAGATGACGATACTAAAATTAATAACGATGTTTCATCGTTCATTCAGCTTCGGTCTGATCTTTTTCTTTTATTATTTGTCTCTTCATCACTTTGACAAAAATTCATATAATTAATGACAGAAGGAGTTTTACTCAAGAAAGAGTTTCCGGTAAATCTATTTCGTTTAAAAGACGGCTTTTACCCAGGTCGATTAAAACGGACACCGTTACGGCGTCGTTTAGGGTCGTAGACGACAAGGATACGTTGTAATTACTGCCGTTTACGATGAAAATACGGCTCGTTACGGCACCGTATTACCCCGTTTTAACAGGGGCAGTAATACGGACGCATTTGTCCGTACCGTATACGGAGATGTAAACGGCCGTTAATGCAGAATTACAGTGGCCGTATACAGATAGTATTCTCTAC